>JH792532.1:24711-45546 GCA_000291705.1 Sphaerulina populicola P02.02b
CAAGAGAGACACCTACGATACGAGCATACTAGACTATATAGTTATATAGTATATATATATATATATATATACGTTCCGTTAGCGAGTCTTTCCCTCTTCCCTTCCTACTTATATCGTCTCGTAGGGGCCGCGTCCGAAGCCGCCGACCTTTGTCCCTCCCTTTTCGATATACCTACTACCGCGGAGCTACGCCGCGACCTATCGTAAGCTATACATACTATTTAGGGCAGGCGCTAGGCAGTAGTAGGAGCGGGCTTACGGTTACAATATATAGCTATGTTTGTTGTTACCGTCGCGTTCTATACTATACGTAGAATATAGAATATAGAATGCCCGTAACCCCTAGGACTTCCTACTATAGCGACTAACCTACGGAATGTATACGTATTACGTACGTCGCTAGGGGCAGCTCTATTAGGGAGAGGAGATAATTATAATAGCTAGGTTCCCCTAAACCTATATAACCTATATAACCCCTAACTGCCTATATATATAGCCGTAGGCCTATATAAGCTGATCTACCCGGATAGCCGGAGTAGCGAGGTTCCGAGAGGAATTTACCTCGGACCTCGGACGGCCTCGTATATAGTACGTAGGCGTAGCGTAGGCGTATATTAGTCTACTCGTACCCCTTTATTCGGAGGGGTAAGAATTAGTTTATACACTTTCCTACGCGGTAGGAAAGAGGACTCTATACATCGCTATATACCCCCTCTTATATAGAGTTTTCTATAATAACTAAAGGGTAGTTAATATTACTAACTACTCTACTAGAGTAATTTATACTATACTTAGGTATATTAATATTTATTAGTATTAGATTAGGTAGGAAACCAAAGCTAGTTATTTAATAGTAGAATAGATTCCTACTAACTAGTAGAGGGCTAATAGATTAATAAAGCTACTACCTAGTTAGGCTTTTAAAGAGTTTAGGGAGAGTATTAGGGTAAAAGCTACTATATAGATAGAATCAGGTCTATTACTATTTACTTAATAAACCTAAAGGAGGTATATTAAAATAGTTCTACTATTAAAGCCGAAATTACCCCTACTTTGTAGCCTATATATTTCGGATATAGGCTGCTCCGGACAGCCGCTTTAAGTAGCTTTAAGGTAGTTGTTTTTGATAATTCATAGTATATAAGGAGTGTTAACTCCCCCCTATTAATAGAAGAACAAGCGACTATTTACCTCTATTAATTATCACCCTTTTTTTACCCTTCAATCAATCTATGCTTCACCTTCCCCGCTTTGCCCGCAGTGCTTACTAATCATTCGTGTGCTTCATTGAAACAAGAACAGACTCTCACTCAACAGAGCACTTGATGCCGATCTCGGAGGTGATATGCCTTGGCAAGCGCAGCTTACTATTACTTCCGAGGTCTATCACGGATGAAGATGTAGACCATCACTGGAGAGTTGGTCTCAAGTTGATATATATATATATGTATAAAATGTCCTTTCACAACTCTCTTCGCCTCTTGAGCCGGTCATCATCTTTGCAGACCACGGGCCGAGCACCATCACAGCGAAGATGGCTAGCAACGCCGGCCTCAGATCCGAGCAAACTGCCCTTGGCTGGTATCCGAGTGCTTGATATGACCAGAGTGCTCGCTGGTGTAGGTGCTGTGTGCTCATGAGACCACCAGGCTCATAAATGCTTACAAAGAACAGCCATACTGCACACAAATTTTGGGTGACCTCGGGTATGCATATTAGGCCCAGTACGACCGTCTCCAGGTCTGGCTGTCATCGGAGGAATTCTGCTTATATGAAGATACGGTACCTAGGGCTGAAGTGATCAAAATCGAACATCCTACCAGAGGAGATGATACGCGAGCATGGGGACCGCCATATGCAACGTATACCGAGCAGAGTGGCAAGCAAGGTGCTGGCGAGAGTGCCTACTTCTTGGCCGTATGATGGGACTCCTCGAATGATGGATACAGTTGACTCGCTCTGACTCCTACCTAGGCCAATCGTAACAAGAAATCTATAGGCCTGTCCTTTCAATCTCCTGCTGGAGTCGAGATTCTTCACAAACTAGCCAAAGAATGCGATGTTCTCGTCGAGAACTATTTGCCTGATGCCTTGAAGAAATACAACATGGACTACGCCAGTGTCTCCGCAGTCAATCCGAGCATCATATACGCCAGTATCACAGGATATGGCCACACAGGACCCAACAGGAAGCGAGCGGGCTACGATGTCATGGTCGAAGCTGAATTCGGTCTGATGCACATCACAGGCCACCGAGATGGACCACCCGCCAAGGTCGGCGTGGCAGTCACAGATTTGACCACGGGCTTGTACACGAGCAACAGCGTCATGGCAGCGTTACTCGCTCGAGCCAAAACAGGCAGAGGACAACATATCGATGTTGCGCTCGCGGATTGTCAAATTGCCACCCTCGCCAACATCGCTTCCAGCTGTCTGATCTCTGGCAAGCCTGATTCGGGACGTTGGGGCACTGCGCATCCGAGCATCGTGCCGTATAAAGGGTTCAAGACGAAAGATGGCGACATTTTGATCGGAGGCGGGAATGATCGATTGTTCGGCATCCTGTGTGAGAAAATCGGACACCATGCGTGGGCAACGGATGCGAGATACAAAACGAATGCCGATCGGGTGAAGGTGAGGGATGAGTTGGAGGCAAAAATCGAAGCGGTGACGAAGACGAAGACGACGGATGAGTGGTTGGCGATTTTCGAAGGGAGTGGAATGCCATATGCGCCCATCAACGATGTGCAAAAGACACTGGAGCTGGAGCATAGTGAGTTGATGACAATTCTCTCTCTCTCTCTCTCTCTCACTCTCTCTCTCTCTCTCTCACTCCTACTCACTCTCACTCTCTCTCTCTCACTCCCACACTCTCACTCCCACACACACACTCTCTCTCTCTCTCAAAATAAATTGCCATACTAACAGACAATTTCCTCTCCAGCACGAGAGCGAGGCATGGTAACCGAAGTCGAGCATCCCACCTGCGGACCGATCAAGCTCGTCAGTCCGCCCGTGAAGTTCAGCAATACCCAACCAAGCATACGAGCACCGCCTCCGACGTTAGGACAGCACACGACAGAAGTCTTGACGGAGCTTCTAGGAATCAAGTCAGACGAGATTAAGACTCTGAAGAGTGATGGCGTGATATCATAAAAGTACAATAGGTATTGTCAGGTACATGTACATGTACTGTATCTACCTCATGTATGTACATAGAGAGCCGTGCAAGCTTTTGTAGGTAGGTACATGTACCTTGGGGATGTATCGAAAAAAAAAAGCCTCGTGGTTGGTTGTAGCTCGCTCGGTTGATCATCGTACTGGGTATCATTCATGTCTGTTCTCGCTCGAGCCTCGTGCCAGCAGCAGCACGTCAAGATGCTTCCTTCTGTGTGGTTCTCTGTTCACCTCAGTATCACATTATAACATGCGCATAACGACCATTTCACATGCTGCCCGAGGAAAAAAAAACTGATTGCAGGTCCACGTCAGCTCTCCCGCTCACTTGCAGCAAAGATTCATGTCACCACGAATGGAAAAGAAAAAAGGCTTCAGATCCTGACGATTCGCATTTCGCAGAAGTGCACTCCCCCTCTTTATGCAGAGGAAAGATATGAGACACTAGCACTACTTCAGCGGCGAATCCTGGACCATGATTTGCAGTATGCAAAGACAGCAGGCGATGTATACGAACAGCTTCCCAACATCTCTTTGAGGCGCTGATGTTCGTCTATTCCTCATCCAGCTCGAGCATCATTCACACCCAACGAGCGTGCTATACAAGGACGGAAAAAGGTCATGCGATTCAGTCCGACAGACCGAAACCGTCGGATGAGCCCTCTGCACTCCTCCAAGGCCAGCGTAACGCAGAGCACGTCGTTCCGCCCGCGCTGCTCGAGACGGTCAGCCAAGTGCGCCAGCTTTGGCATTCAGCCCAAGGATTTGAGTGCTTACCTTGACTCGCGGGTTCCGCATCGGGCCATGATCCGATGGTGGAAACCGCAGAGGTGTGGTGCTGTAGCTTCGTCTATCGGTCGAGTGTGGGAGATCTCGAGTGGCTCATACATATTTTCCTCTTCCGCTTCTTCGTCAGAGTCTCGGCCTTTCTTTCAAACCAGTAATCGCGTCGAGTGAAGTTGGAAGGCGTGCCACAATCACAAATCCTCATCAATGACATCGTCTTGCTTAGCAGCAGCGTCGCCTTTCAATTCTGGCGTGGAGAAGGCCCTTGGTTGTTTGGCATCCACAGGCGCTGCTAAGGACATGGCGGGCGAGAAGCCTGCTTCGCTGGTGAACAGGCTGTTGTTTAGGCCAGGCAGACTGGCTCGCTGGCGCTTGAACGGACTCGCGACAGCTTCCGCATCGTTCGCTGGAGGAGCCAAACCGTTCGGGGGTGTACCAGCGTTGGCTGTGACCGAGTTGATTGACTTCGGCGTACCAGCATCTGTTGATTCTTCGCCCTTGATGTGCGGTGATTTGCGTGTCGTGCTGGCCTCGCTCAGCGGTTCCGCAGAATGTTGCCGTTTGAGCTGCAGCGTGTCAGTATGTGCGCGGATTGATGTGCTTTCATGTTTACCTTGATCTTCTGTACACCTTCAGCCACTTCATTGGTGCGCCTCGCGTCCTCGGGCGACAAGTGTGCACTACCCCCATCGGGCTGCTTGTCGTCCGCTTCATCATCGCCGTCTGGCAGTCGCTCTTCGTCTTCATCGTCAGCATCACTGTCCATAGCGTCCATGTCCTTATCCTTGCCCTTCCGCTTGGCCGTTGCGGTGTCTCGGTAACCTGAGAAGCCCCTTGTTCCATGCGACTTCAGCGGACCCAGCTTGGAGAAATCCGTAGTCGAGGACTTTCTACGACCACTCGACTGCGGCATTTTCTGTGCAGCTGTGGGCGAGATGATTCCCATCTTTCTAAGCTGTCTCTCGCCCCGGTAGAAGAAAGTGAAGACTGCATAAGGAGACTCTGGGGGATCCAAGCCGGTCACTGTCTGCGTGCTGATGGTCTTAGGATCCAGTGTCTTTGGCTCTGCGAAGCTCGTGGTGTGGTCCACGTCTTCGCTTGCGCCCCCATGGCCATTGCCATCCATGTCGTCGTTGTCGGCAGAGGAAAATGAAGGAGAGTATTCTCCACGCTTGATTTCACCACTAGCGAGAACACGAAACAGAGCGACTTTGATCTGGCCAGCTGCTTCAGGCTCCGGGGGATCGTCTTCCGAGTCCGAGTCTGAGGTGAAGAGCCCATCGTCGTCCTGGAGATCCTCAACTGGCCCGTCCTCACCGCCATACCTCAAGACACCGTTGCGACGAATAGTAGTAGTCGGCCGCTCAACAACAACATCATCATCATCATCATCGCTCACCTTCTCCTCCTCTCTCTTTCTCCTCTTCTTCTCCAGTCTCCTCTGCCGCCGCTCTATGCGCTCTTTCTTGGCCTGGTCGGTACCCTCTAGGTCAAGTCCGTTGAGCCACCTCTCTAACGGCACTTCCCTAAACAGGAACTCACGTTCTGCAATACCTCCGCCCGTGTCCTCGGGCAGGCGGACCCAACGGCTGTTCACCCAGGTCTCTTCGCCCTTCCTCAGCAGTGTTGCGACTTCTTCCTTGCTACGTCCGTCGAAATAAATGTACGCTGCTATCGTTTCATTTGGGTTCGGCGTCCGCGAGACGTATGGCGGGACGGTTCCCTGGTATTTGCCCCTCTCACCTGTTGCACCCGGCAAGCCTCCCACTGTCCGCGGCTTGGGGTATGGATCCTCGATGGTAGGCTTGGGCGTCGAGTAAGGCACGTTGAGGCCCGGCGTGAGAAGAGTGATGCTGATGGCAAAGGTCGATTGCTCCGGCTTTCCTGAGGTCGAGCCAGACGGGACTCTTGCTGGAGGAACAGGGATGTAGGTGGTGATGCGCGATTGGCGAGTCTGCTTCTGAACCGAGTGCTCGGCGATAGGGCCGTCTGGAGTGTGTATGGAGACCGCAAGGCCTTTGAAACAAGGCATCTTGCTTACTTCAAAGGAGTTGCGGTCGGTGTTGGTATCGGTTGTGGAGCTCGAGGCCGAGGCGGAGGCCGAAGCGGAGGCGCGAGGGCGCGTCGGTCGAAGCAGTAGTCCAAGTCCAGTGGTGCTGCCGCTCTGCTGCTGTGGTCTCGTCCGCTCTCGTCCTGTCCTGTCCTGTCTCGTGTGGTCTCGTGTCGTAGGGGGCCTGTTTCTCCTCTGCAAGCTGCAAATTTGTCCGGCTCTCCAGAAGCTTGTCTGGCGAGTGTGTCCGACTGCTGCTCACCGAGTGCTGTTCACTGCTGCGCGCGATTGGAGTGCACGTGCAAGGCAGTTCAGTGGACCGGGTGATGGGCAGTTTGGCACGCAGGCTGGCAAGGTAGACTCCGATTACCTAAGCTTGGTCGCGTCTTGCAAAAGAAGCTTCCAGTCTCCGCTCATTCAGGGGCGGTGTCGGTGTCGGTGTCGGTGTCAGTGTCGGTGTTTGGTCTGCAAGCAGAAAATAATCTCAGGTTACCTTAGGTACCGGTACCTAAGGAGGTATGCAAGTATAGAGGGAGGAACACACAATAATTACAGCAGCACTGCGGAACACCGGGATTCACAATATAGTCGCCTAGTGAATAGTAAGGTACATATAAGTCAAAGAGTAACTAGGTTTATAGTAGAAAACTGTAGAGCTGTCACTTGAGAGCTACCTAGTTACGATGACAATATAGGTACACAAGGTAACCTCAGGTACTATTATATATGGCTTCCTACGAGTACCTGACTATTAACAACTTGACTGTCTCGGTTCGAAGCTGCTATTTATCTATCTACCTCCTACCTCTCTAGCCCGTAGCCTAAGCCTCGTGTCTCAACTCTCGAGGACCTAGGAGGTAGGTATACCTGACTTTTAACAACTGAACTGTCTCAGTCCGAAACTGCGATGATCTGTCTACCTCCCTAGCACGTAGCATAAGCCTCCTATCTGGACTCTCGACTCTCGAGGACCTACCCCTAGGTGCATACCTTAGGTTGGTATTATTCTTCTTCTGCGACTGCCACGGCCTTTAGCTCGCCTATTACTACGTTCAGCTCGTCGACTTTGGGTTCTGTGCCGTACTGGCTCTGCGTTGTCTGGCGTTTCGGCCGCAGGGCCGTCGACTGCACCACTGGATAAAAGTATGCTCCTTTCTGCAGTCGTGCAGCCCCAGATTCGCCATCTGCATCGTGCAACGCTAAAGCCACCGAATCATTGTACATGTTCCTGCTGTCTCCATGCTGTTTATACGTCTCGTATGTCCGTATCCGCTTGTACTTGAAGCATGGCACACCGTCACCATTGTCGTCTGTGTAGAGCGCCTCGTCGTCCTTATCAGCCGCTCTCACATCCAGCTTCCTCTTGATGCCGCGCACAGCTTGACGATCGATGGGGAGGTAGTAGTCGTAGTTATACTCCTGAATGGGTTCCGGTTTTGACATATCAGACTCTTGCCACTGGCGAAGCTTTTCTGCAAATTCCTCGTTCGCTCGGTCATCGGACACAGGCTTCATAAGCGCAGTGTCCAGCCGATGATCGTAGGTATCGCGGATGTCTGATGGATTTGAAATATACTTCATGACCATGAAGAAGCCGAGTGATGGTATGCCATCCACATCCGGCAGAATTGGGTAGGAGTCGAGGAGTTTCAAGTCTGGGTTGGTAGGGTGTTTGGGACGCGACCACGCCTCGAGCTCAGCATCAGGAACCGCTGCTCCGCGTAGGTTCTCTGTGTTGTCCTCGCCTTTGTATGCATCTTGGGGATATGCAAGGTCGAAGCCCTTCACAATATGTCGCATGATATTGATCGGGTCATCCTTGTTCATGACAGCTTTCCGCTTCCTGTTGCGCATTCGCAACAGGTCTTTCGATGTCGATGATGAGAAATGTTGTGCTTGTTGCGATGAGCTGTACTCTGTTCTCCGAAGGAACGACACAGAGCCTTGCGATGCCCCTGCTTTGCCCAGCTGCCCTAATGGTCTCAGAAGCGCCCTGTCTGCAGGATGCAGAAGCTCTTTCGCATTGGGTCGGAAAGATATGGCTGCGCCGTGTCAGTTGGGGCTGATACTTTACACAGGCATTGTGCCGCCAGAGTGTACACACCTTCCTCCTTGCCCTCAAATATGCCGGGTATACCAATCAGATCTATGGGCATGCCCAATTCTGCATCTGCTTCGATGTTGAGTGGCTGATCTCGCGCGAGTCGCGATGAGTAGCCAGCGCTCGTGTATTGCCCGCCTGAAAGCCCAGTTCCTGGAATGTCCAGCAGTTTTGGCGGATTCGGCGGAGGAGGAAGCGCATTGCTATATCGTATGCGCGCGATGTAGTCTTGGTGCACCACCTTCTCGCCGGGCCGACCGGACGACATCGCGTGATGGGGGGGAGGAGGGTGAGGAGGAGGAGGAGGAGGAGGCGGTCGAGCGCGTTATGATCGATCCCGATTGAGAGATGCGCGTGTCGTTGTAGGAGGTAGGTGGAGGTAGGAGAGGTAGAGGTGTTTCAAAGTTAGCACTTGCAGATGTGCATGTGAAGAGCGCGAATGGGAGCAACAAACCCAGTCCGAGTAGTAGCTCCGGAGGATTAGGATGTTCCAGTCCGAAGTTGGCAGGGCAGGCAGTTCACACGACGACGACGACGACGACGACGACGACGACGCCAACTACATGTAATGTACATGTACCTACCACCACCACGTAGATGTACCTCCTCCCTCCTCCCTCCTCCCTCCTCCCCCTACCCCCCTAACTCCTATTGCACCACACCAACTTGGAGTTAGGTCTCTTCCCATTCTGCATCCTCAGTCACCCACCACCACACGCCTGCCACCGCTTCGGCTACACATCGCGTGCCGCATACCTCCTAGGCCGAGGAACGAACAACCAGTTCCTGCATACCACAAAATGTCCACGTTCGGCTTATGATCCGCCTGATTCGCTTCCGAGGCCACATCGACCTTGCCAGTGCGGCGTCTCGAGCTCCTCTCAGAGCACATATCCCGGGCACGTGCACCGAGAACGGCCATGGATGGCAGCGTCACGCCGTCGGGGTCTGCCTCGCTCTCTGCTGCCACTCAACAGCTCGTCGCCCAAGTCAGCCTTCACGCACCGGACAGCAGCGCGACTCCCGACTCCGCTCGGTCGACCTTGAGTATGCTCGGAGGTCTGACTCTGGGCATCTTCACAGTCGTGCCTAGCATACTGTACTGGACCATCACATTTGTGACATATACGCTGCCGACATGGCTCTTCTCCTTCCTGTCAACCAGCATGACCTTTACGATGAACATGACGACTCTGTTGCTAGTCCTGGTCGTGATGGCTTCCACGGTCAGCTGGTTCGTGAGATACAGGTTCCTGAACATGTACTCTCGCCTCCCACCAGAGCCACAGCGAAAAGAGCCACAAATTGAGATATTTCCAGGTTCCGAGGAGAACGACTCGAAGCCTGGCCTGGGGAATTACTTTGATGAGTTTCTCAGTGCGATCAAGGTCTTTGGGTATCTGGAAAGACCGGTCTTTCATGAACTCACGCGAACGATGCAGACTAGGAAGCTCATTGCCGGGGAAACTCTCCTGCTGGAAGAGGAGAAGGGCTTCTGCTTGGTGGTGGATGGTCTTGTGCAGATCTTCTTCAAGTCCAATCGCGACCAGGACAGCGACTCAGCGAACGAGAATGGCGCGGACGAGGATCATGCCGAAGATCGAGGGAGCGGTCATGGGAGTTATCAGTTGCTCACCGAGGTCAAGAATGGGGCTCCAATGTCCTCGCTCTTTTCAATCCTAGCACTGTTCACCGACAATGTCAAGCTAAGGTTCGATGAGGACGATCATCTAAATACCAGTGGATCCAGTGGAAATCTCAAACACCAATTTCGCATGCCGCCGCATGCTGAAAATGGAACTCCAGAACTGGGGACAGACGGCGGCAGGCATTGGGTAGGTGCTTCTCGTCCTGTCTCGAGGCAGAGAACATCGTCCAATGCGCACAACGGTGGTTACCCCTACTCTTCGCGAGAGCCACCCCCTCTCACCTTGGACGGCAGTGGTAGCACGGACGACGGCCATCACCACCAGCATAGTCGCAGACCTAGCTACGCTCGCGCTGATAGCACACGTACCAGGAAACGGAAGCAAGCATCCGCACATCCAGACATCGTTGCTCGTGCCACTGTTGATACCACAATCGCCATCATTCCTGCTAGCGCATTTCACCGCATCACGAGAATGTATCCCAAGGCAACAGCGCACATTGTGCAAGTCATCTTGACTAGATTGCAGCGCGTCACGTTGGCCACTGCGAGTTCGTATCTAGGACTGACCAGTGATGTGCTCAGGACAGAGCGCTTGATGGACAGGTATACAAGTTACGATCTACCAGATTTCCTAAGGGGCGAAGCAATGTCCCGATTGAAGGACAAATTCCGCAAAGATCTGGAGCGCGTGGAGCCTGAGGAACTTACGAAAGGGATTGCTCTACACAATCCGCGAATTGCTCAGCGAAGGCGTACTAGTAGCACACTGCAAAGGGACGTGGCTATGCGCGCGCGTATGAGCGCCGCCAATTCTATCGACGTCGGCCGCGAACGAGGAGGTATGAGCGCTGGCGACCTTTTGACCAATATACATGCACAACGGGACTCTGGCCGCGCCCGAGGTGAGCGTGGCAGCTTCTCTCATCCATACTCCACACCACGAATCAACGGCGAAGATATAGACCTGACGTCGAGGAGAGACGGACGAGAGCATTTCTCCCCACGCATGAACCCACGAGCAACTTTGCATCGCCAAGAGTCCATAGATGAGGATGCCATCTTTCGCGAATCCATCATGGACTGCATGGCAAAGGCAATTGGTCTCACGAATTCTAGAGATGGCGGGAGAATGCCCGAATCTGTTGCGCAATCGCCGCGCCTAGTATCGTACGACAGGCGGAGTCAGAGCGCCGTGTTCAATAACGCTGCTTTCGGGTTCATGGATTCATTTGATGGATCGCAGGACGACGGAGACTCGGTGGCTTCGGCCTCTGCGTTTAGTGTTGGCGGTTCAGCAAACATCATGGAAGATCTGAAGAATGAAATCGAAATCGTGTACTTCCCCAAAGACTCCGTCTTGGTGGAGGAGGGCGAGCGTAATCCTGGCATCTACTATGTGATCGACGGTTTCCTCGATGTGAGCGCCTCAATGGAGCAAGAAGCGCACTCCAATGTGCTTGGTACGCTCGCTCGGCCTGGTGGCGCGGAGTCGGCGGACCTGTTTGGCCCAAAGTCACTACCATCAGATGACAAGAGATCGTCTTCAGTCGGCGCGTCAGAGCATCACAAAAGGAAAAAGTCCGGTCGAATCCCCAAAAGCCTTCATCTGATCAAGCCTGGAGGTCTCGCGGGCTATTTGGGCACTGTATCTTCGTATCGTTCGTTGATCAATGTCAGCGCCAAGACTGACGTCTATGTTGGATTTCTGCCGCGAATGGCCATCGAGAAGATTGTTGAGCGGCATCCGGTCGTGTTGTTGACGATGGCGAAACGAATCACCAGCCTGCTACCACGGCTCATCCTCCACATAGATTTTGCGTTGGAGTGGGTGCAGGTGAATGCTGGACAGGCCATCTACAACCAAAACGAAGAGAGTGACGCCATCTACATCGTGCTTAACGGCCGCTTGAGAGCGATTCAAGAGAATGAAGACAACAAGATGAAGGTGATTGGTGAATATGGCCAAGGTGACAGTGTCGGCGAGCTGGAAGTCTTGACGGAGTCGACCAGGCCCGGTACGCTGCACGCCATCAGAGATACAGAGCTTGCCAAGTTCCCGAAGACGCTCTTCAACAGTCTGGCACAGGAGCATCCTGGCATCACGATCAAAGTGTCGAAAATCATCGCTTCTCGCATGCGAGCACTGATTGAGAATCCCATGAATGAGCACGAGAGTTACAACAAGCTGAAGGTCCAGAGACCGAAGGTCACGACGACGTCAAATCTGAGGACTGTGGCTGTGATACCGTGCACAGCCGGCGTGCCGGTTGTAGAGTTCAGCAACAAGCTTCAAGCAGCGTTGAATCAGATTGGGACGCCAAATGGCGTCTGCGTCCTGAACCAAAGCTCGATTCTCAATCACCTCGGACGGCATGCATTCAGCAAAATGGGCAAATTGAAGTTGACCCAATACCTGGCTGATCTCGAAGAGAAGTATGGCATCGTCATCTATGTCGCTGATACCAGCGTCAAGTCGCCCTGGACACAAACATGCATCAGTCAAGCTGATTGCATCTACCTTGTGGGCCTTGCCGAAGGTTCGCCAGCCGTCGGGGAGTACGAGCGCTTTTTGCTCACTACAAAAACAACAGCTCGAAAGGAGCTCATACTGCTGCATAGTGAGCGGTATTGTCCCTCGGGCACGACGAGATCTTGGCTTCGCAACAGGTCCTGGATCAGCGGCTCGCATCATCACGTTCAAATGGCCTATCGAGCTACACCAGAGCCAGTTCATCCTCACACGGCTGGCAAGCGGCTCGGTAACGCCATCAAGCAACGTGTGCAAGTCATTCAGGCTGAAATTCACAAGTACACATCGCGGAGGGTCAGACAAACCCCTCTCTTTTCCGCCGAAACGCCGTTCAAGGGCGACTTTCATCGTCTGGCGCGTCGCCTTTGCGGCAAATCAGTCGGGCTCGTTCTCGGCGGAGGCGGCGCTCGTGGCCTTGCGCACGTCGGTGTGATTCGGGCTTTGGAGGAAGCGGGCTTGCCCATTGATATCATAGGCGGCACGTCCATTGGCGCTTTTGTGGGAGCCGTGTATGCACAAGACGCGGACGTCGTGCCCATGTATGGGCGTGTCAAGAAGTTTGCAGGTAGAATGGGCAGCATGTGGCGATTCGCATTGGACGTCACATATCCTTCAGCTTCCTACACCACCGGACACGAGTTCAATCGCGGCATCTTCAAGACGTTTGGCGACAGTCAAATCGAGGATTTCTGGTTGGAGTATTATTGCAACAGCACCAACATATCCAAGAGTAGACCAGAAATCCACACCAGTGGTTATGTATGGCGATACATACGCGCAAGCATGTCATTGGCGGGGCTGCTACCGCCTATGTGTGATGAAGGATCTATGCTGCTCGATGGCGGCTACACAGACAACCTGACAGTCTCTCACATGAAGGCATTAGGCGCGGACCAGATATTTGCAGTCGATGTTGGCTCTCTCGATGACGATACGCCTCAAGCATATGGCGACTCGCTTTCGGGGTTCTGGGCTTCGATCAATCGATGGAACCCTTTCAGTTCCTACCCCAACCCACCCACCTTGAGTGAGATACAAGCCCGATTGGCTTACGTATCGAGCGTCGACAATCTGGAACGAGCCAAGAGCATCCCGGGGTGTCGATACATGAGACCCCCGATCGAGAGTTATGGGACGCTGGACTTTGGGAAATTTGACGAGATCTACCAAGTTGGCTACCAGTACGGCAAGAAGTTTTTGGCCGACTTGCGAGATGAGGGCGTGCTTCCCGGGTTAGAGGCTGTCAGTGAGGAAGAAAGGAATCTGAGGAGAACGATGGCACCTCGGAGAGCTAGTATCTGAGCGATGCTCCATGCTGAACCACAGTACATGGATGTATTGCGGACACCAGGCCAGCGGTATTGCGAGGTTAGCTGACTGACCATAGTATTGCAAAAGGTGTCGTAGCCCTCCCTACCTACCCAGGTACATATAGAGTTGACAAAGCCGTAGTTCCGGCCGATGGTGTGCTCAGTGGCAAGGAGGTACAGTAGGAGGTATGGGCGAACAGTATAACTATAGCAGCGCTGCAGCAGAATCAGGCATTCACAAGCGATCATGTGCCTGTCTTGCTGTCTGTCCCCATGTGCAGTGCTAGTGCTGCCCGCGTAGGAGGTAGAAGCCTAGAAGGTAGACATGGACTGCCGATTTCCAGGGTACACGCGATTGTACCTTAGTCGGTATTTATCGATCCGAGAGGAGCTGCCCGTGCCGGATCAGGGCTTTCCGATAGGAGGTAAGGTAGGGAAGCGTGCCCGGTTCCCCATACCATCTTGAGGTAGTATTGCGCCACCTCGTTCGTGCCTCCTAGAGAAAAGCAGATGAAGCAAATGCCGAGGCCACACAGTCAGTCACCAGTCACCACCAGTGAATGTAAATACAATTTCCGTGCCGTGCCCCTTGGGAGTGGGGAAAAGGGGACACTACTTTGGGCGGTTCTCCATTTTGCTCCACAGTTCGTTCGTCGGCTGAGGGTCAATCGGATCGGTTCGGGTTGATGAGATCGATCCCTCCCCTGTCGCGTTTGATGTGGTGACTGGCCCTACTAGCGACGACATGACGACAACTGCCTCCTATTCCATGTCTGGTAAGGTACATACGTGTAATGCACTGAGTGGAGTGGAGGGGAGGTAGTAAGGTACATACATGTAGGTCGGTCGTAGGAGGTTGTGTACCTGTTAGTTACTGTACACTTGTGAAAACAATTCCTCCCATACATACCTTACCCTAGGGTACATATATAACAACAACAACAACAACAACGAAGCCCTCGCTGCCCCTATCTACAGCAGCAACAGCAACAGTCCGACACCGCAGCCGGGATCCATCGCGAGATACCCATCTGCATTGGAATTTCCATCGCATGACATCCGCCGCCATGCCCGTCAAGAAGAATTTCCAGGTCGCCATTGTCGGAGGAGGTATGTATACATATAGCTACGATCTCCATCGAAGAAGATCCTAGCAAATGCTGACAGGAGAGACAAGGCATATCGGGGTTGACCCTGGGCATTGCGCTCCACAGCCGTGGCATACCAGTGACCATCTACGAGCAAGCTCCCCATTTTGCAGAGATTGGCGCCGGAGTGGCGTTCACGGGCAATGCCGTGCAGGCCATGAAGCATTGCAATCAAGGCATCTACGAAGCCTTTGAGAAAGTCCGGACGAAGAATATGTGGCCGAGTAAGGAAAAAGTGTGGTTTGATTACCATGATGGCTATCATCGGAAAGCCGACCAGAAGGATACGCATGCCTTCACCATCACCAACTCGCTCGGCCAAGCCGGTGTGCATCGCGCGCATTACCTCGACGAGCTGATCAAGTTATTCCCCAGTCAGCAGGCACAGTTTGGCAAGCGGTTGGAGAGCTTGGACAAGAGAGATGATGGGAAATGGAGTCTGACCTTTCAGGATGGAACTTCTGCCTCTGCGGATGCGGTGATTGGATGTGATGGCATCAAGTCCAGTGTGAGGAGAATGTTATATGGCGACAACGACCCCCGGAGTTTCCCGACGTACACGCACAAGTATGCCTATCGGGCACTCGCAGACATGGACGAAGCGGTTGCAGCTGTGGGAGAGGAAAAGGCCAAGAATTCTTGCATGCACGTGAGTGATAATATATCCATCATCCTCCTCTCCACTTTGCACAACAAGGTACCTATTTGGGAAAAAAAAATACTGACTTCATGTTTTCTATATCTACTACATGACGTGTAGATGGGTCCAGGCGGCCACATGCTCACCTTCCCCGTCAACCACGGCAAAACGCTCAACATCGTCGCCTTCCACACCTCTCCGGACGACTGGCCCGACTACTCCAAACTCACGCGCTCCGCCACGCGCGAAGACGCCCTCCGCGACTTCTCGGGCTACGGCCAAGACGTGATCCGGCTCCTCCAACTCTGCAAACCCACCCTCGACGTCTGGGCCATTTTCCACCTGGGCGACCACCCCCTCCCCTACTTCGCCAAAGGCACCATCTGTCTCGTCGGCGACGCCGCACACGCCACTTCGCCCCACCACGGCGCCGGAGCCGGCATGTGCATTGAAGACGCGGCCGTGCTGGCCGATTTGCTCGCCGACGAGAATGTGCACACGCACGCACATCTCGAAGCTGCGTTTGCCATTTTCGACCAACAGAGACGTGATCGCGGCCATTTCTTGGTCCAGACGAGTGCCTTTATTGGAAATAGTTATGAGTGGTTGGCCGATGGCGTCGGGAAGGATTTTGCCAAAATTGAACATGAGATTAATGTGCGCAATGCCAAAATTGCGAATGTCGATGTCGCCCACATGTGTCGCGAGGCAAAGGCCAAGTTGCAGGGGAAAATTCTGTCGAGGCTTTGATGGATGGATTGATTGATGGGAAGATCAGGTTACCTACCTACCTACCTTACCTATCTAGGCTCGGTTGTATAGGTAGGCAACAGCTCGGTCACCGCCGATTGATTTTGTTTCTTTGTCTGTCTGTCCCAGAGGACTCTATATATGAGTTGCCGGAGCTGCAAGCTCTGCACCACCCGATGTAAATCACGCTTCATTTACATCACGAACGAGCACCACATCCCGCTCCATGACAACTTGGGGTATCATTATTCACTTCCATGACCAGCACCGCACCGCACACACACACACACACACACACGAATGCAGAAGTGGCAAGATTCAAAGGTCGCCCGGAGTTGGGCCCGAGGAAAGCTTTTCCGTGTCTCGGGCTGCTCGGGCTCGGGCTCGGGCTAGGCCAGCCGGAGATCTTCCAGCCTCGACTGGACCTGTCGGGCACACACTCGACGACTCCGTAAAAAAAGTCCATCGGAATATATTCAATTGAGTATCACGGGCAGTGGATGCGAAAGCCACGTGGGAGTCGAAGCAGGGCATCCAGCCTTGGCAGTGCTTGACCAAGACGCGGCTGTGGAGTCTTTGTAGAGTTCAAAGTCAGGCCTGGCCAATCTATCAGCAAGATACCTAACTGTCGCTGGTAGTGACTTTAGTCATACAGCTGAGGAATCTCGAGCCAATCCAGATTGATCAGTTGTTGCCCATACCAGGCCTCTGAGATGTTATCAGTGCCAAACAAATCCGACTCGTCCATATTGAGTGTCGAATACAAGTCGGCCGTCGTCGAACTCGCGCCGTCCGTGTTGGGCGTCGGTCGGAGAGCTGGGTCCAGCTGGGTGGGGCACTCTTGTGTGAGTGTTGATGCTGTGTAGTGTCAGCATGATTTACAGATCAGACCAAGACCCGCGAGTAGAGGCGGATGGTGGTACCTTGGGCTCGTGATGTGATCTGCAGCTTGAGAGATTTGAGAATCTTGATAGCATGCTCGGCCGAATGGATTTGATTTTCGTAATATTCCAAAATCACCAAACAACGTGACCATGTCGTCTCTCTGGTGTCTCCTTCAGGTCCCGAGAACAAATGGTCAATCTTCCACGACGCAAGCAGAGTCATTGCTGCGCTGAACGTGACTGCAGGATGGCATTAGCGGTAGTTCGACAAGAAAGTGTTCGCAACTCACAGTAGACTGAGTGCCAGCCAGAACTTCGGTACAATGTGTAGAATGTGTCGTGAATCCCATCTACCAGCCGGGACGCGGTTAACACGCATCGGCTACAACAGCTGCGGATCACATCGTCATCGAGCGAGTATTTCGTCAATGGCCGGGAGCCTCGCTTCGTTGCTGCCAGCAGGACGGGCCGGAGAGATAGCAGGCGAATGAAGAGGAATCTGATTCATCATGTCAGCCTACAGTGCGCAATACTAAGATAGAAAAGCAGACGAACCGATTGTGCAAGACTTGTTGCTGCAGCAGTATATGATCTTCATTCCGACCTGGCGTGCTGTTATTGTTTGAGACGCGCAAATAGTCTGGAACGGTCTCCGCGAAGTCATCGAGCTTTCTGTTGATAACCAGCACAGGCGTGACGATGTCAGTAGTGTCCGGGAAGCTACTCCGGTTTTGGGACAGGCTACTGTGTCGATAGAAGCGTTCGAGGATCTCCTCAAGGAGTTCCATAAGCGGCGAGGAGTAAATGAACATTCCAAGCCGCGAGAGCACACCGGGGGCTTGGCTTCCGACACCTCGATCAGCCAGATATTCGTCGTCGATCAGTGCAGGAGCCGGCACATCAATTTGCTTCTCAATCATCGCAGGCCTTCCGAACGTCATGGAAAGGAGGCGATCGAGGTGTATGCAGGTATGCCAAATTCTACGACGCATTTGTTGTTCGACCTGTGACATCTGCTGGCGCCCGCTATGGTTGACATGCAAGCCAATGCTCTGGGCCATACGTATCGCTAACCCAATTGAGTTCCCTACACGACATTAGCTCGACCAAGACCCTCGTGGTCGGCTTCACTTACAGCACCTGCTCGCATGCTGGGTCGACTGTAGATACACGCCGGTCAACACCAGCATCTGTACCACCGCGATGGAGGTAGAGTCCAGTATGTCGAAAGCATATGACTGTCGCGACCGCTGGAAGAAGTCTTCTGCGACAGTGGACTTTTGTGCCGCCTCGATTATGCTGCTGAATTTGCAGCCTATAGCGAAGACCAAGTTGAGTGTCGAAGTGAAAATGGCATCTTCCACCTCGGACTCGTTGACTTTGTTGGTATTATCGTCGGTATCGATCCACAAAGACTCATACTTGCGTAAAAAGGCCGGCCGGTGAAGCACGGGAAAGAGAGGATGTATAAACTCCCAGTAACAGAGCAGGAAGTTGTCTGCTTCACGTCTGCACACACTGATTAGCCCATAGCCAACGCCGTTCACGGAGAGCACGCACCTTCGTGGTAATACTGCTAGACCGTGACTCCGGGGTAAATGTCGATCTGGGAGAGGCACCGATGGTCGAGGCTTCACGTCCGCATCGAGCAAGCTGGGCTCTACCGGTGTCGCTGTGCCCGACTTGTGAGGCATGACATGGCGTAGAAATGCCACAGCTGACGATGGTCCATATAGGGAGCCATCGCTGCCGTCGGCCAAGGTAGCTAAACCGTCTGCGCGCGACGTTGTGCTCCATGCAGGCTGGTACTGGCCCGCGACTGACGGTGCACTGGGAGCGGAATCGGAAGGGCGGACGGTGCTGGTAGAAGACATTGAGGCAGGGGCAGCGACCTCTCGAGGCTGTTGTCCCAAGTCTGACAACGCCTGAGCGGCCGCTTGGTTGCGTGGATCCGATCCGAGTTCTCGGATGTGGCGAAGACTGTCTGACTGCGGCGAGTGTCCAACACTCGCTCCCGATGCTCGCGGCTGCCGCTGTCTCCGCACGTCTGTATATTACATCAGCTTCTGCGCACGCCATACCATGCGAGGCGATGCGATGCGATGCTTTGCTTTGCTTCACACTCCAGTGGCGGTGGCACGTTCTCACAGTCGAAGTTGCAGCTTTTGGTCACGCCTCTGGTCTCGCATGCACGGCATATCGGTTGGCGGCCGTCGCATCGAGTCTTCCGGTCTCGACACGGCCCACAGGCCTAAATCCAGCTCATATCAGCGTCTGCTGCCTCGCCGTCGACGGGGCGTGTTTTGGGGGGGGAGGGGGAGCCTCCCTACCTGTGATACTCGCTGCCGTTTGGTGCTTTTGGGCAGCTCGGGCTGCGATCCGTCGGCGGCGCGGAACGCGTGTTGGCCTCCCTGCATCATCTGATCCGGGGCCTGGCTCTCCATGACTATGTACTACGAAGTGTGTGTCCAGAGGCTCTTCTTCCCTCTGCTTGGTATAGGCAAGGTAAGGCAAAGCAAGGCAAGACACCGTCTTTTCGCGGGGCCTGGTAGAGGTAGCGTAGCATTAATCATCACATCGAAAAAGGGCAAAGGGCACGCGGTAAAGACTAAAGTTCTACGGTACACTGCGGAAGGGTCCGCCTCGGCCCTGGCCAAATCTTCGACGCTAGGTCTGTACTGATGAAATCCCTACCTACTAGTACCTGAAGAGGTAGGAGGTACTCGTCCTCAGGACCTCAGGAGGCTCAGGTACATACCTACATTAGTAGACCACACCCCTTGTCGAGACACAAACCAACCGGATTTCGTTCTGTGCTGCTTCTGGTCGCTTCTGGTTGCCATGGGAGTCTCTTGCCCCGGAAACTACTGTACATACGATGCCGATCCTTGCAGGGTGAAGGACACAGGTGCTCGAACATATATGTACATGTACCATATCCGCCGACAGCTCGTATATGGGTCGTTCTCGATCATGAAGCGGTGACTTTACTATCTTCTTTGCATACAATATGCTGGCTGAGAGCTGTTGGATAGTCAACCTACATAGCGACAGCAGGACCATCGGATCATTCCTGGAGCGCTTCGACGGCGTATGTGTGCTGAACGGCTGCTCATTGTAAGCCAGACGTCATTCCAAGCAGATGCGCACTGAGTCTAGGTAATTTCTGGAGCCGACGTGGAGCTGATACGAGGCTACTTAGATAGAGCCTCGAGCTGGCAGACGGCAAGAAGATGAACCTTCCATCATACGGGAAGCATGGCTTCCAAAAGCTGCATACACATTAGTATAGTAGCACCACAACATTACCTACATGAATCTTGATGCTTTAGAAGCCAATATCTCCGACAGATAATAGTGCAATTGACCGCATGCTCCGCCCAAGTGAACAGTGTACTGTAGGCAGCGTAGCATAGCGTATCTGCCGCATCATGCACGACGGACACGCGCGCTAGCCATTTGCCCCCTGTTCCAGAAGCAGAGCTGCCCTGTTGTACATGTTGTATATCTTGTAGGAGGCCGATGAACAGCCAGCACGTCAAAGAGACCAAGACGGTGATGTACGGAGGAACGAGTGAATCGAGCCAAATCGAGAATGCATTTGACGCTCAGTTGCTTTCATCAGAGGTGCAGAGGTGCAGAGGTGTGGTGTAGGTACAGACATGTAGGTTCATGTTGGTATAGAAGTGCGAGGCTTGTTTACCTGTCGTCGGCGGTCGCAGCCAAGCGTCGAACCGGAAATTCTAAATTCTAGGTAATATACATGTATGTAATGGTAATGCCGGGCGACCGGGAGGTGGGGCCGGGG
>JH792532.1:45832-61623 GCA_000291705.1 Sphaerulina populicola P02.02b
GTAATGCCGGGCGACCGGGAGGTGGGGCCGGGGGAGGGGGGGCGGTATCGAAAATTGTGGATTGGTCTTTTACTCTTTTTCGCCGAACTTCAACTTCAACGACAATAGGTGTACTGAAGCAGCCACGACAACACCTCCTAGCCTAATAGGCACCGCGCTTCTTGAACGACATCCGAAGTACCTCATCCGGCGGCTAATGGCTCACAGCACTGAAGCAGACCAAGAAGCGGACAAGAACATATCCAAACTCTACGCGCTTGCGAACTATGAGGATAGCTATGTGCAGCCACTCTTACTGGCCATGCTCAAGGCGAAGCTGCCAGTCGAACTACTGGTATTGATCGAGGACATATCTGAATTGCCCAGTCCCAATGCCAGAGTCATTCAATGGCGACAATACGAGAGCATCGACTTCGATCATCTAATGGCCAATTCAACGACGAGTGTGGCCAATAGCTACATCATCAGGAAGGCTCTGATACGCAAGCATTATCTATCTACCACGGTCAATCACTGGTTGACAAAACATCCAGACTCTGCGTTGAGACATCACGTTCAACCTAGTGTGGAGTTCGAGGTCGATTATGCTGAGTTTTTGGATGATGCTTTGATAGAAGCCTATGAGCTCAAGGAGAGCTGGGCTCGTAATGCTGCTCGGGGTGAAGACGACCCGGCTCGGGAGTGGTGGATCTTGAAACCTGGTATGAGTGATCGTGGTCAAGGCATACGACTTTTCAGTTCTGAGGAGGAGCTCACGAGCATCTTCGAAGAGTGGGAACCTCCTTCAGATGATGATGATGATGATAAGGAAGATGCCGCATCTCACGATGGTCGTAGCCATGTCAATGAGGATGGTAATGGAGTAATGGCTTCTCAGCTACGACATTTCATTGCTCAACCGTATATCAGCGCACCACTCCTGATGCCTGAAACCCATGCTTCGGGAGGTCGAAAGTTTCATGTCCGCACGTATGTTCTCGCGGTAGGGGCGCTGCAGGTTTATGTCTACAAACCGATGCTTGCATTGTTTGCAGGAGAATTGTACGCCAAGCCGTCAGCTTCTGCGTCGCCAAACGAAGACCTCTCCAGTCATCTTACCAATACTTGTCTCCAAGATGGGTCCAGAGAAGGCAGCGTACACCCTTTCTGGTCACTACCGGACAAAGTGAGCGGCAAGCTGAGCACCGCTTGGAAAGAGGATGTGTACAAGCAGATCTGCTCAGTAACAGGGGAAATCTTCGAGGCCGCCGCCCGAAGCATGAGCATCCACTTCCAGCCTTTACCCAACGCTTTCGAGATCTTCGGTCTCGACTTCTTGATTGACGACAATGGTACCGCCTGGTTGCTCGAAGTCAACGCGTTTCCAGACTTCGCCCAGACGGGCAACGAGCTGCAGGATGTCATCCGTGGATTGTTAGAAGGCGTCACGGACAGGGCGATCAAACCATTCTTGGGATTGCACACAGAAAAAGATGTTACATGCGACAAGCAGATGACACAAGTCCTCGACATCGACCTTGGCAGAAGATGAGAGACAGGATCGAGTCCATCGCTCAATTCTGAAGACCGATATATACTAAGGTACCTACCTCAATCTTTGGACCACCATTCTCAATCCAAGCCTGACATATTCAAGCCAGAACGTGTCGAACAAGGTACACGTACACAGCTCTTCGATAAGCTGCCACAATACCGACTCTCGAAATCATCACCCCTCCTAGATACCTACCGTATGTAAATTCCAGTTTTACATGTACCCAAGTCCTCAGGACCTTTTTAACACTGCTTAGATAGGTACATGTAGGTACCTGTAGGTGATCATCTCTCTCGTGATTCACACAAAAACTGACATGGATACATCAACCTACATGTATGCGATCGGCCCCGGTTTTGATGACTACCTTACTTTCTCAATATCACAGACATCTGGAGATAGAGATGAATTTTCAACTCGTGTACGGTTTGTCTTGCGGGAAGTCAGGCCACTTGCGTTGAATTCTTTTTGGGGATGTGAACAGGCGCTTGTTGTAGGAATGCAACTTGTAATGAACATCTTGAGGACAATGGTCTTGTCCTGCTCTTCGAAGCTTTGATTGGTTATGGCGATTGGGGATTGGATTCTCCACGCGGGATGTTCCATGTCCATCAGGCTGTTCAATACCTGGTACCTATTACCCATGGTCTTCTAAGCCACTCGTCTCCCTATCTTCCGATTCTCCCTCTGCCTCAAACTCTTCCTTTCATCCTTCCTCCGCTTCTTCCACCCTCGATTCAACGCACCACGATTCTCGTAGAACCACTTTCTAAACTCGCTCTCTTCTTGCGTAGCACCGCCTTTTGCCTGCTGCAATCCGTCGACATCTGCCATTTCATCATCATCATCGTCGTCGTCGTCCTCGTCATCGTCATGCTCGGCCTGATCTTGCCCAAAAGCGAAATCAAATCTTTTCCCAATGGCAGCCGTATCGGGCGTAGGCGCAGCAGATCTCTGTCCTCTCCACGCAAGATCTTCCTTCGTCCGAGGTGTTTGCGGGACGCGAAGCTCCGCCGTGGCACCTACATCGTCTTCATCTACGTCGCCTCCAGCTTCGAAGAAACTGAACGAAGTGTCGATCGGCGCGGGTTTGGGTCTGGGCGATTGGTCTGTAGTAATTGGCGCAGCGCGTTTGAAGAGTGCTTCAAGAGGATGAACTTCCTTCTCTTGCACATCTCCAACCGGGAGTGAAATGGCTTCCGGAGTCTGCGTGTTCTTGTTCGAGACTGTATTGGAACGAGCTTGGGCAAGTTGTCTGTCGAGCCCAGCTTCTGTATCGCCATCTGATTCTGGCTCGGTTTCAGATTCAGAGTCCGAGTCTGAAGAGACTGATGAGACGGACGAGACGGTCGAACTTGACGCTGTATCGTCGTCGCCTGACCACGCCTCGCGGGCCGGCAAGCTGGCGTGTGCGAGCTCGATTGTGCCCTCATCTTCGGGCTCAGAGTCGAGTTCAGGCGCTTCTGCAACGATGGCATCTTGTTCCACAACGGGCTTTGGCGCAGACTCTTCGGCAGCTTTCTTCGCAGCCTTGCGCTCCCGTTTCCTCTTCTGCTTTTCGGTCTCCACTTCGATCACTTCGCCATCCTCGTTCACCCAGCCCCGGCCATCCTCGTACTGTAACTCGCCCTTCCTTGCCTTCCCACCAGCAGCAGGCCTCGAACTCTTCTTCCCTTCGGTCACCACGACCTGTTTGCGCCCAGATTTCTTCTCCTTTTCATCCTTCTTCTCCTTCGTTCTGCTTTTCTTCACACCTTCTTTCTCCACCTCGATCTTGTTTGGAGGCACAACCGTCTTGAACTTGAGCTTCTTGTCTGTGATGGTATCGTCCTTTTTGCTAGTCTTCTTCGACTTGGTCTTGTCTTCCGTCCATCCACGCTTGACATGCCGACCATCTGGCAGCTCGTGGCCTTCAAGGACCAGTTCACCATGTTTGCGCTTTATCTTCTCCTTCTTGACCTTCTTCCTGGCCTTGCCGTCCTGCGCCTGCTCTGGTTCGGCCTCTTCCCTGCCCTTTCGCTTCCTCTGCGGCCTGGCCTCCTCGATCTTGACTTTTGAGCCCTTCAACGTCATACCGTTGAGCTTGTTCTTCAATCTCAGCGCTTCACTGGCAGGTAGCTCAACGTAGCCGAAGCCTCGCTCTGGGAACGTCTCGACAGCGTGGAATGAAATGTCTGTCGCAAGCGGCTGCACGGATGCAGGAAGATAGCGCTGGAGTAGTTCCTGGTTGAAGGGCGTAATGTGCAGTCGGGTGCGCGCTTCGGTTGTCATTGTGCCCTTATAGGAAGCATTTTGGGTGTGAGTGTGTGTAAGAGAGAGGGAGAGGAGTGGGCTGAAAATTACCTAAGGGCCCGTTCGGTATTTCCTTATAGCTTTTAACAACTACGTTTACACTACCGATATAGCGTAGAATTCTAACCGTCTTATAACTAAAAGCTATAAGGCGTTGTGTTCGGTTGTGCTCTTTTAACTAACCTAACTATTTATGCAAAGTAGTATACTAGTCCTAAAGTAGTATAGATTCTCTAAAACTACACTATATTAGGACTAGGAGGGGAGGGCGCCCCCGCATATTTATTTTAATTACGGGTCTTATAGCGAAGAGTTAGAAAAAGAGCAACATTTCGCTATAAGACGATTTAGCGCAAAAAACATAGGCGCTTTACCTAAAACAGCTATATAAGCGAATTTTCTAGGTATAGGTCCTTATAGTAGAGATTTCTGTCTTAGGGCCCGTTCGGTATTTCCTTATAGCTTTTAACAACTACGTTTATACTACCGATATAGCGTAGAATTCTAACCGTCTTATAACTAAAAGTAACTAAATGCTATAAGGCCTTGTGTTCGGTTTCTTCCCTTGTAGCTTATAAGTGTAGATCTAGTCTATACTATAAACAGTATAGTATACTAATTTTCTAGTAGCGGTAGTATCCGCTAGCGTAGAAAGCGGGTATTTTAGCGTAGAAAGCGGGTATTTTAGCGTAGAAAGCGGGTCTTATAGCGAAGAGTTGGAAAAAGAGCAACATTTCGCTATAAGACGATTTAGCGCAAAAAACATAGGCGCTTTACCTAAAACAGCTATATAAGCGAATTTTCTAGGTGTGGGTCCTTATAGCAGAGATTTCTGTCTTATAGCTAAATCTATAAGGAGAGAAACCGAACGCGACGCCTTATAGCTCTTAACTCGTCTTATAGCACCTTAGCTAAAAGCTATAAGGTGAAAACCGAACGGGCCCTTATAGCTAAATCTATAAGGAGAGAAACCGAACGCGACGTCTTATAGCCCTTAACTCGTCTTATAGCACCTTAGCTAAAAGCTATAAGCTGGAAACCGAACGGGCCCTAAGGTACCTAGAGAGCTTCTTCGGGTCTTGCCGTACTTACATGTGAAGACACCTACTCCATGCTGCTATCATACCCACATGTACTATACATTTACCTTATATTTCAACGACAAAGATGACCCGACAGCGGCCTCTCTGGCAATACATCCTCCTCTTCCTCTCCTTTCTCTCCTTCTCCCTCGCAGCATGTAAGTCCATTCCTCCCTGCATCGAAATCCTACTACTGTCTTACCACAGCTACTCACCCTCTGCAGCACCAACATCCTTCTGCAAATGCACCTGTAACACCAACAGTACCATCATTCCCCTCGATGCTCCTCCCTCGGCCGATAAGCCTACTGCGCCTTCAACATCTTCAAAGCGCCTCCTCTTACGGGACGAACTACAACTAGCGCTGGCTCTATCTCCTCGCGATATTCTTCCTACCGACGGCGCCGAAAACAGAGTCCACGGCAGAACCTGCGCAGATTGCAATAAGCAGTTCTGTCTTTCATACAATCTGCCTATATGCGCTGGGGTGAAAGAAGAGAATGTCTTTACGACATGTTTCCAACGCGATAGTGTGAAGGATCAGCTTGTTGTCTGGATCTTTATTGTTGCCACCCTGGGCTTGTTGACTTGGGCAACTGTGAAGCCGTGGTGGACTAGGTGGATGGAAGGCTATAGGGCTGTGCCTGCCGGATGATCAGGAGGAGAGCTACTTTCGAGTTGTGCTGCGATACAACCATGACTACCAATGCACGTTCGCAAGCCGGCATCGACAGCTTCAAGCCATGTCATACTGCCAACTCAAGCCTCGTTGAGTGTTAGCGACATGTGTACATCTGCCCAAGGGCGGAAAGCAGCTCGAAGAAACGATGCGCCATCATTCGGCCACCGATCACAGCATCGCAGTCTATTGCGACTTAGTATACCTAGCCAGTATACCCGAGGACGCAGCATCACACTCAAGTGCCATTCAGTGGTATAACCGAGGACACAGCATCTCGTTCTGGGCCCTGTTGAATTAGGAGAGCTTGCAAATCTCATGGATCATCTGTTGGAGAGAAGGAATGAAGAGAATAGACCACACACAAGAGGCAGAGCGTTTGGTGGAGAAACCCCCGGTCGTCAAAAGAAGTCTCACCATACCAAGGTGATCGTTCTCTGCTGCATTTGAAGATGTGAAGTTCTAGAAAATGCGAGTATCTCGAGACAAGCGCTGCTAGTCGTCTACCTTGCTTCCTACAAGGGGTCAGCAGGATCTTGAGATGTAACATGGTGGAATTATGACTTTGCGAAAAGAACAGCTCCTGCTTGTCGGCTTTCCGCTTTTCGATATACACCTAGCGAGAGAATGTCTATCACGGCGGTCCGCATTGCAGTTAAGCCTGTAACAAAAGCGCTTACATAATGTTTGATGTCGTTAGTCTTTGCCGCCAAGACCTCTGCATTCACGTTCTTCTGAAGACTGAAGTGTACGGTGTATCCTTTTCTTCTGAGTCGTGAAGGACCTGGGCACTCCCGTTCCATCAAACACACTATAGGCTGTTGAAAGGCCCCAAAGCGACCAGCATCGTCCTCTATTATGTCAGTCCAGAACTCTGGATGAAGGGGTCAAGGTATGCCAACATGGCGAACATCAAGGGATAAACATCGGAAGAGCGCGACTCGATCTTGATTTGGCATAGGTTATGACCGGCGCCGTGTCTGAGATGCCGCCTGAACAATGCCCATCGCTCTGGGCGTTTTTCTACAATTTTTATAAGCCCCCTCATGCCGTCTGTACGCGACGCAGTACCGCAGATACACCTCCGGTTGGCAAACCCGATGAAGAAGGTCGCTGTCCAGTATCTCTTGGCATTCCTTGGTGTTCTGCACTTAAACTACGGAGTGCTACACTGCCAGTGCTTGGTGGACAGGACAAGGCTCCAACGGGAATGCGAGTCCGAGAGATGGTGACCGCTCTGAAGACGAACCTATATGTAAGTCAGGCCGCCCATGGACGTTGGGTCAGCTCATAGTCATATCTCGCTCGCATCATGAAGTCCTCGCCACTAGTTGGCGCGCTTTCAGCGGCTTTGCTCGCCGGAGCACAAGAGTATGGAACAAGCACTAGCAATTCGAGCTGGGAGTCGGCAGCCTCCAAGCTGTTGTCCGAACAGTTGCAGCGCTCGATCACTACAGAAGGGTCAGTCGTGCATATCTGGTGACCCAGTGATATGTCCTAACATTCAACAGCTTAATGCAAAATCTCCAGAGTCTAGAAGACATTGCCAAGGCGAATGGAGGAAACCGCGCCTTCGGACTGCCAGGATATGATGCCTCGCGAGACTTCATCCTATCCAAAGTCGGGAATTCAACGACATGGAAGGCGTGGACTCAGGACTTCCCGGCATTGTACAACGATGTGGTTTCGATCACTTTCCGTGTTGGCGACACAGAATACTACGTCTTCGGACCAACATATTCACCTTCCACTGGCGCTGATGGCATCACTGCACCGCTCGTCCTCGGCCCTAACGGTACGACGGCATGCACCGTAGCTGGCTACAGTGGGCTCGACGTGCAGGACAAGATGGTCCTTGTACAGCGTGGCGCATGCCCGGATAATACCACCATTGCAGGTCGTATTCGAGCTGCTGTGTCGGCAGGTGCGAATAGTGTCATATTGTACAACAACGTGCCTACGAAAGTGACCGGTGGCACATTATCGGCTCCCGATCCGGTTGGATACAGACCGAGCGGTTTCATCAATCAAGACGATGGTGAGGCACTCAAGGCACGACTTGAAGCTGGTGAGGTATTGGAAGGCTACCTGCAGCACACTCAGACCATCGAGGAGAGAATCACCCAGAATGTCTTCGCAGAATCTCTGGGAGGTGATCCCAACAACGTGATCATGATGGGAGCTCACCTCGACTCCGTGAAAGCGGGTGCGGGGATTAACGATGACGGATCTGGAACGACGCTGTTGCTCGAAGTGTTTGATGGTCTGCAGCAAGCCAGCTTTCAGAACAAGATTCGCCTTGCATGGTGGGGAGCTGAAGAGAATGGCCTAGTCGGAAGCAGATACTATACGACTGGTATCAACAACACCGTGGAGGCCGATAACTTGGTGGTACGTCCTAACTTTTTCAGCTTACACCAACTATCACATGACTAACTCACGGCGCTCCAGGCTTACTTGAACTATGACATGGTGTCTCGTGGCTACTACGGCGTCTTTGACGGCGACGGGAATACTCACGGTGTCGTGGGCGCTCCTGGATCCGATGTTATCGAAAAGCTCTTCGTCGACCATTTGACGGGACAAGGTTTCAACGTAACTCCAGCGGTCTTCACCGGCGGGAGTGACTATGCGAGCTTCATGTCTACGTTGAACAAACCTGTTGGAGGCCTTCACACTGGAACTGGAGTCGCCCAGGATGATTGCTACCATCAAGAATGCGATGGCTATAGCAATGCGAACCCGGAGCAGTTGACCGCAAACGCCAAGGCCGCGGCACATGTACTTGCTACGCTTGCGTCTGAAGGCCACCTGATTATTCCTAAAGGGGAGAAGAAAGCTGCGCGTGATGTTGAGAAGCTTCATGAGAGGAGTCTCGAAGGAGCTATCGCTGATCATGAGTTGTTCGGCTTCAGCGAGGTGCCAGGTGAACGGCATACTGGTTCCTGTGGGCATGATGTTTAGAAGTAAGTAAGAACCTGTAGGGTTACTCCAGCGCGTTTCTTGTGTGCCACAGCAAGTTTCAATGGTTCGACATACTCGTTATCCGGCTTCTGGACCTTTGACCCTCGACACAATCCGCCCTTGTCTACCACACACAGGCCATCTCTTCTCTTTCGCTATAACAATGATACATAAGTGTGGCAAAGTCAGGTCATCCGAACATTTCCCCGATGCCGACTCACGGTCTCACCAGCTCGGACACAAGCCCGGGCTATACCACGGGCACGCGTTTTGGTGACACCCGACGCCCTCCCATGCCCATATCATCCTGTTGGCGTCTGGCAACAGTGTGCTTCAGCCGACGTTACATCTGCCAATAACAGAAAAAGGGACACCATCATACCACATCGTCTACTCTGAAGCAGTCTGAACCAAAAGAACCCCCCCCGCCACTTGAGGCGCATTACGGGCTCTGAGACCAAAACTTGGACCTCGAAGTCGTCCTCTGATTGCCAATTAAAAGCAAGACTGTCGCACTCCGAAGTGAGATGGCCCGGTTTCCGGTATTCAGCGGTGACTGGGTAAAACAAAAGAAAGAAAGAAAAGCTTCAATCAAAACGGTAGGTGGCAGACCGTACTTGACTGAATAAGGCAAACACAAACGCGCATATATATATACACACTCTCGTAGAGGAAAACTACCTACCTACCTACCTAGGCAAACCCGAGCCTGACAAAGTCAGTCAGGAGTCTATATAGCATGTTATTATGTATATATAGGGTAGTTACAACTCACCTATAGCAAGACTCGGTATATCCAAATCCCTAGTACCGAAAGCAAGCGGGCGCCGGGCGGGCGGCATTCTTATAGGTTTCCTACTATACATGAGGTATACAACACTAGGTACCTTACCTAGTACTAGTGGATGAATAAATAGGTCAGTCACTATAGGGTCCCTTCTTCTTGTTCTTCTTCTTCTTCTTCTTCTGCTTGATCTAATAAAAGTCTTCCGAGAGGCGGTACCTCCTAGTCTAGTAGTCTGTTCTAGAAAGGCAAGCAAACCTAGTTCTGTTTGTCGCGTGTATATGTACCTCCTATGTACATATTCCTGATTGAAAGAACATAAAGGGTCCCCCCTGCCTCCCCAAAAAGGGGAAATGATCGATTTCCATCGTGGTTTCAGAATGCACAGCGCGCGAGTCATTGCTGGATTATAATTGAGCGTATGCCTATAGGAGGGAGAAGCTATGTATGTATATAGAAACTTGAGGCAGGCTCCGAAAAGTAGAGTACCTTCTAGAGTACATGTAGGTGAGTTTTCTTTGGTTACTGGTACTAGTAGCCTATACATAGGTACCAGTAAGTAGGTACATAGTGGTTGTTTGTCTGTTTGGTTTATTACCTATTACACCTTTCTTTTTGGGACGCGGCAATTTTTACACTTGCTGGAAGGCTTGAGAGGTACTACACTACATACTACTGGATATACCTACCGCTGGATGCGTACGTTACACCTGTTCGCGAGAGACCATGGAAAGAAGTTCTTATCCCCTTTTCTTTTGGTGAAAGTGAGTTGACGCTTGAGCATGACTGACTGGTCACTGGCGCATGTTAGCGTTTACAACTTAAAAAAGGGTCGTCAGGGCAAGGGCAAGGGCAAGGGAGAGGGCAAGGGCTCACAAGAGCAGACAGACAGACTCCTACATACGGGGGGCGGCATCTCTCACAATCTTATAGTTTGGTGTCTGCCTAATCCTAATAATAATCCTAATAATCATCATCATCATTCTCCGGTATACCGTATAGCGGTGTCCTGATGAGACTGCAGACCGCCGTGCGGCGTTCACCCACAAACATCTGTCTTCAGCAACAGGTGTACCTAGTATACAGGAGAACACTGGTGCAAGGCTGACGCATGAATGGTCAGGTATGGTATGCAACCTGAGGCAATTTGCGGTAGGGTGGCCCTTTCACCGTTTCCTTTGCGCTGCATGAAAAAAAGAGGTACGTGGTAGGAGGTAATTGCACCGCCGCACCACCGCGGAAGAGAGATATGATACACGCACAGGGGTGTGTGTGTGTGTCAGAGAGGATGCATGCAATATGCCGTTGGCTGTCCCTGTGATGAGAGGCGGCGGCGGCGGCGGCGGCGACGTTCGATATCTGTGTCTGGACACAGGAAATCATGTTGAACTGGAGCCGGCTTCTGAGCTTGTGCCCGAAACGTGCTTCTGCTGCAATCTGGACGCCCTTAAAGCGGAATGGCGATACCTGCTACCTGCTAGGAAATAGGAGGTATAGGCCCGTCAGGCTCGAAAGCGGTACCGCGAGAGTGGCGGGAGAGGCTTGGCAACCCGAGAAGTGAAACTGTGAAACATGTCACGCGTTGCACCGTTGAAAGCTTCCCGAGGCAGGGACGTCGATCAGTGGCGCGGCGCAGGAGACATAAAAGTACTCTTTGCAAGCGCCAATTGCAGCTCCAGACATCGACCCGATCGACCACTTCCGCGCGCAATCCAACCCCAATCACCTTCTTTTCAGCCAAACGTAATAATATCGATTTCGACCTCGAGTCTGCATTGCCGCACCACATTCATTTACTCAAATCAAGATCACGTTCGACCACCACACCAACTATGGCCCTTCTCTACAGCCCAAGCACATCTGGACACTGGCACGCCGCTCCAGACGACGAATCAGAACATGCCTACGAAACCGTCAATGACTTTCTTGGCGTCGAGGGGTCAGACCGACAGCACCATGAACAACCGCCACGACCATATTCCAGCCAAACCGTTACAACAGTGGCGCTGCAAGGAAAGACATACCGAGTTCCAGATCCGAGCAACAAGCAATTCTATCGCGAGCTCACGTTTCTGAGCGACGAAGAGATGATCATGAAGTACAGGCTGGTCCCGTACACGAAAGGGGACGAACGCAAGAGAGCATCGAAGAGATTCTCGATCAGCTCTAGACCCAGCCATGGGGCGAGCCTACGGGCGATGTAGGCGCCTTTGCGCAAGGCCCGGACATCAGCTTCGTGGTTTCCAAATGGCCGACTCGCTCGTTTGAGCCATCTTCTACGCGCTGGACGCAGCCACCACATACACCTTCGCTTTGGCGACTATGGAGCGCCATTATACATCTTTTTAATCAAGTCAACAGATCCTGGAGCTCTGGTTGCAACCTTCGAAATGGGGGATTTGAGAATGGAGGGCTATCTAGCATTGATTGCTAGGCAGCGTGTACTACTACCACTGTATACTATTAGCCATGAGTAAGCCATGAGCAAATGATAAGACAATTTGTAATGTTAGAGCCTGGATGTTCGCATCCTTGAAGCCCGAGACTTATTAATGATAAATACCCTTCTGCACCTACCAAAACGCAGTCAAACTTGTCGAGTGAAGCTGACCTTGCGCAGATATCATCATGCGTAGAAGAATGGCCTCCTACTACTCGTCTCTCTGACCGGCATGAGCTTTTGTTGGTTTGAGCGATATTGTCATTCAGCAGATGACTAATGCACTGGTTGAGCATTAAAGGACTTGCACTGCTTGCGGCGTCACGTTGTTGCGCACTGTTCTGCAATCCAGCTGTCGCAATTGTCAAGGATAAGAGTTCCTGGTGTCACTCATCCAGCCGATCTTCCTATCCTCTTCGGTCTCTGCCGCGACAGCAGACACGCTCTCTCTAGCCAACATGTTATACGCCTTAACCGGGCGGTCTCTTAGTGTAGCCTTGTCGGTGTAGCGCCAGAGCGCTTGCCCTTTGAGGTCGGATTTCATGCGTACAGCCCTATGTCATGTAGTTGGCCCTGCCACCCAGATTCTCGTGAGTTGTCGCCGCACATAAAGTGAAGTCGATACAAATCGTGGAAGGTAGAAGAGGGAAGAAGGATCGAAGGGTAGGTATGTGTTGTGGTGTGCGTATCGAAGGATTCTTCGAGTTGGAGTCGATGTGTTTGTCGGTGGAGGCGGACAGCCGGTCGGTGACAGCGGCGCGATGAAGACGAGGGAATTCAGCAGCTCTGTGAAGATATGGGGCTCGTGACCACTGAACGTGTGCTCGTAGTCATAATGTGTTGCGTGTGTAAGCAGTAGCAGTAAAGAGAAGGTAAGACACGAAGAGTAAGTGCATATGGGTCTAGCCGCGTCACGTGTCTACGACACCAAGGCCCCGTTCGCTTGTTCCTTATAGCTTCTGGCCAGAAGCTATAAGGTGCACAAGCGAACGGGCTCCAAAAGAAATTGGACAAAGACGCCTCCAAAGATTCGTACAAGTCGCCTCGCTCGCGACCCGGGTCGACACGACCCTAAAGGGTCAGGTATGTATGAACTAGCTGTCTATGCGCTTGCTGAACCCATAGTATAGGATAGGGCCAGATGCAAGTTCACGACTACTCCCACCACCGCCACCGCGACATCATCCACAGCCTGATAGGCTACTCTGATCAATTCTATATGGACAGATATGTATAGCAGCAATGTGGTAGATGCTACAGCTTCATCTTTGCTGGAGCATCCTCCCTGGGGCGCAGATCAGTACACTGAGTGGAAAACGATACTCCCAGCAAAGTACTTACAACTTCCGTACAATGTAGCCAATCTTGGGGAAATGGACGCGCACACCGCTGTCGGTCTCGATCACAACCTCGTCGATGCTGGTACCAACAAGCTTGCCATATTGGGGATGCGATCCAGGCGCAGAGCTGTCTCGATATCAGCTCATGATCTTCTTGCCGCTCACGTGTTGAAAATAACTTACTCGAAGCTTTCCACGGCAACTGTTGTGCCAGCAGCAATACCATACGTCCCATCATCTTGCACGCTGGTCGCAGCAGTCTTACTCGTATACTGACGACCCATCACAAGCTTATGCGCCTCCTCAGGTGTCACAGACTTCGCAGCTGCCTTGACTTTGTCAGGGTCCGGCAAACTCTCGATCAACTTGAAGATTCTAGGAAAAGCAGACTGGTCAATTCCAGGTTCCTTCGCAACGCCCAGAGCTTGGAAAGCCCATCTGATCACCCAGAAGACATGGACATCGGCGAGACTGATTTGGCTCCCATTAATGAAAGGTCCACTCGATCCGGTCAGAATCTTCGTTTCAATCTCATGCAACCGAGATTTGAACTGTGCCAGTCCACTCGGACGAAGAGTCTTGAGATCCGACCTCGACAAAGCAGGAAACACCGTCTCACGATCTTTCACAAAGTCCGGACTGAGCGTCTCCAATGGAATCAGAGAAAGCGCCTCGGCGAAAAGATTGTTCCCGTAGACCTCAAAAGCCTTGTCTGCCGGACTCTGTGGAAGTTTCCCCAACGTGCTGAGTGCAGTATCGATAATCTTCGAACTGTCCACGTACACGTCTTTGCCAATGGCGAGGACGGGGATTCGCCGATATGTGATTCCCAATGCTTCCAAAGCTGGACGGGGCAGGAGCATGGACGTTTCGGCTAATGCGTAGTCGACGCCTGCGACGTGAAGGAGTAATCTTGTCTTTTGGCCATAGGGGGAGAAATCTGTCGGGAATTCCATTCATTGGTACCTTGGTACAAATGTGATTTTGCGATCTCATCTGATCTGATCTGGACGGAGCTCTGGATCTGGGTTGAGGCCATAAACTTAAATCTGAACGCAGAACGCCGAATGCAGAACGTACGAATACAGAACGTACGAACGCAGAACGCAGAACGCAGAACGCAGAAAACCATAATCCTACTCGTGCGCGTATTCGTAGTAATACCTACGAATACTACAAATACAAATCAACTTATATACATACTTGCTAGTCGCTACTACGTTGGTCGCTACGTTGGTCGCTATATTGGTCGCTACGTTGGTCGCTACGTTGGTCGCTACGTTGGTCGCTATATTGGTCGCTATATTGGTCGCTATATTGGTCGCTATATTGGTCGCTATATTGGTCGCTATATTGGTCGCTATATTGGTCGCTACATTAGTTAGCTTATTAAGTAGAGCGGCGGCGGGGTAGCGGCGGCGAGGTAGTAGGGTAGCGGCGGGGTAGCGGCGGCGAGGTAGAAGGGCGGCGAGGTAGGGCGGCAAGGTAGAAGGGCGGCGAGGTAGAAGGGTAGCGGCGGGGTAGCGGCGGCGAGGTAGAAGGGCGGCGAGGTAGGGCGGTAAGGTACAAGGGTAGCGAGGTAGAAGGGCGGCGAGGTAGAAGGGCGGCGAGGTAGGGCGGTAAGGTACAAGGGTAGCGAGGTAGAAGGGCGGCGAGGTAGAAGGGCGGCGAGTATCAATCCTCGAATATACTACGAATACGCGTATAGTAGGATTTTGGTTTTCTGCGTTCTGCGTTCTGCATTCTGCGTTTCTGCGTTCTGCGTTCGGATTTGGGTTTATGGCCTCAACCTAGATCTGGAGCTCCCTAATCTGATCTGATCTGATCTCATCTCATCTAATCTCATCTAATCGATCTTGATCTTAATCCTGACATCACTCCCAACACGCACCATAATCATATTGAATTACCGAAGTCATCTTTCCAATCTTTCTTAATCAAACAGCCAAACAGACAGACCAGTATGAGCAAAAAGAAAAAAAACAAAATAGAAAGATGTACAACAATCTCTCTATAGCCACACACACACACACGAACGAAAAAAAAACTACAACAACAAAAAGAAGATATATAGATGCCCTGCCAAAAGCATCTAGATCTAGAAGTAGCCCAAAAAAAAAGACACCATTCACACAAGGTATTAAGTCATTGCCACTAATATTCTACCCTTTCGACCGGGAACAACAAACCAATTCTGTTGAGGGGGAGGGGAGGGGGGGGGAGGGAAAGCTCTAGTCTAGAGCCTCTCCTGCTAGCAACACGACTCAGGGCAAAAAAGAAAAGTAACATGTATACAAGTACATGTACCTACCTCTCTGCTCCTCACCACACACACACACACGCACACACACACACACAGAGAAATCGAACCAGTAAGCGTTCAATGACATCAAACCTGAATTTTGAAAGGTACATATAGTAGGTAGGTACCTAGGGAGGCAGGTAGGTAGGTTCCCTCCGAAAGGTACCTAAGGAGGCTTTCCCGAAGGATTAGTCAATAGAGTTTGTTGCTTTTTTTTTGCCTTTTTTCTTCTCCTCCTCCTCTACCTACTACGCCGAGGGAAGAAGGGAAGGGCTGTCTCTTAGGAGGTAGCTAGACTTGAGTTCCGAAAAAGAAAAATCTCCCTACCCCCCTCTGTTTGTGACTGAATTTCACTACATAATAGTACGGGTTTC
>JH792532.1:61823-89796 GCA_000291705.1 Sphaerulina populicola P02.02b
CGTTTCTTTCTCTATTAAATCTTTTTATGATTTTCGGAGATACGTACGTACCTAATCTTGTTAGTTTGTTTGCTTGTTATTTACTACTATAGTCTGTATAAGGGGTAGATATAATACCTAAGATCTGCGTAGGTCAAGTTAGGAAACGCAAAGTAAAGTCTTCTTATACCTCAACGGTTCTCCCGGATGTCCGAGATTAGGCGTTATAGTACACTGATAAGGTATTGATAAGTTTCGGAAAAAGCAGAGAGAGAGAGAGAGAGGTTGAAAGACTTATATATCTTATCAAGGCGTTTATGTCGGCTTAGCGAAGAGGGTAGGGGACAGGAATAGGGTTCGTTCTATAAAAGACATTAGTATCGTACTTTTTAACTATATACTACTACTGCTCCTTTGACTTATATACTACCTTGCCTACTTCCCCCGTCCGAAGACATGAGTCCGCCAAAAGATATTATTTCCTTCCAATCTGGAATCAGGGCCCTCTATTAACCCATACAATTTTCGCATTATACCAGTACTCTCATCCATATGCTGCCCATTCTCTTCAGTGAAAAAGTCCCCCGAACTGTATTCGGAAGAGTGATAGACCTCTGACCGAGCGGGAAATTTCAAGCCTTGTAGGTAGGCTTCGATGGAGGCTGATACGCCGGTGGGTCCGACGCAGGGTAGACGTTCTTGTGCGAGCTGGAGGCTTGGGTGGAGCACGAGGTAGCGTAGGAACAGGTGCTTGAGCTCTCGGTGCAGACAGAGGCGGAGTAGCGGTCGTTGGTGATGACAGTCCTGTATGCGACTGCAGACTTCTTGGTGACCACTTTGGGGACGTACGTAGAGATTCTGAAAGCCCAATCATTAGTGTCTCGCGATGGTTTCCCAGTTCAAGTGGACAGCAGGCAAGTACTCACACGGCTGTCTTGGGCACTTGCGTGGTCTCCGGGCACAGGCTGGCCTCGTGGGTGGCATGAGTCGAGGTGCGGTTGAATGGGACAGTGATAGTCTTGCAGACGACCTTGGTGGAATGATCTGGAATTGTGACGGTCTTCACGATCGGAACGTGCTTGGTGAGAGTGTATGCACTGGGGACTGTGTAGCGTCAGCGTGAGCGTTCAATGATCTATGAGTTGGAGTGCCGCACGGTATTTAGTCGTCGTGTAAGCCTTTGGCACATAGGTCGTGAACACTTTGGGCTTATACGTCGTCTTCGTGACCGTCACCGTGTCTTTGTATGGCATTTGCTTGGTCGTGGTGAAGTACACGGCGTTGCAGGTGCTCTTGGTGACACACGCTGGACCGCTGTAGCCGCCAGAGCCGCCGTAGCCAGCAGGGCCGCCATTGTCACCGCTGGGTGGGTAGGAGCTGTCGCCTTCACCTCCACCCGGCAGGGCAGCAGCAGCGCCAGCAATGGCGAGAATGGCAGTGATAATCTGCATCTTGTCTGTTTGATGGGAGGTCTTCGTGGGTTGTTGGTCTGGCGTTAATGAGCGAAAGTGGTTGCGTCGTGAGGCAGAGCTGACACATGCTTGTGCAAGGAGTCCTTCATATATATATCACATAGATTCCGATGAGCGGCTCATTGATGATGCTCCATTGGCATCAATTGTCGACTCCAGAAACACTCCATCTAGCTTCTTGGCTACTTTACTTGGTGATTCAGCATTATGGCAAGCTGTTGATTGGCTATTCATTGCCATGTCTCACAGTTTTCGTTGCCCATACGCATCATCGAAGTTGTTGTGGACCACAAACAGACGGTTTGAGTTGAGCAAAGCTGGGCAATAGTTCTTGCGGACGTGCCGGAAGACAAAAGCTGACATCGAGAGCAAGCTCACTCGACACTCCAACACGCTAAATTGCTCATTATGATTCTTTCAAATGCTCTCCCCTTTAGAGATGGGGCATTTCAATGCTTCCTTCACCCTCCACGCAAATGGAGTTTGGTTCGAACCATTCGGATCCGATGGAAGAAACCAGACTCCAATATCGTTGCGTAAAATGGATTCGAGCCAGACTGCTTGGACGATGGACGATGTAGTACATGCCTCAGCACAGGCGATCGTTGATGATGCGACGAAGAGCTTGCAAAGTGACATGTCGTCTGATCGATGGCAGAAAGAGGGGGAAAGGGAAAAAGAGAGGGGGAGGGAGAAGGAAAAGGAGAAGGAAAAGGAGAAGACCGTTGTCAAAGTCTTAATAAGCTGGACTGCCAAGACATAAACAGACCGACTCTCCTTTTGCTGCCTCTTGACTCTTTCTTACCTTATAACCAGAAGTCTTTATCCTGCTTATTGCCCTGTAACCCGTTTGTCCTGCATTCCGACAATGCACTCCTCATATACGTCCACTCATGTTTCGAAATCTTGCCCAGTCTCGATGTTCCAAGCGAACGAGCCTACACCGAGCACTACCTATGTATACTCTTGACGATGAGATAAAGGAAGAGCGAGGAATCCCGAGTATGCTCGGAAAGTAGCTCTGAGGAAAAAGGCGTAGAGTGCGGCAAAGTTATATACTAGCATACATAAACATAAACATACATCTTGCATCTAATAGTTTCAGTGCCGTACGTACTTTTATTGGTAGCGGGGCCTTGATTACTATCTATCTGTTTAACCCCGATGAAGGAAACGGCCAGCTTATAAAGGAAGGTCGCCCCTTCGACACCACAAAAGTTATTTGTTATGCAAGATGTGGTATACCCTCTCAAGAGAAAGAGTGCTTCGGAACTCGGTACCGGAATCTGCGAGACGGCCGATAATGTTTCTTTTATTAATCTGGTCGAGTAGATTCGCTCGGAGCGATTGTAGACTTTGCTATACAAGGGCTCGAGATAGGATACCGTTCTTATTCGAGCGTTGTATTTCGTAGAGAGACTGTATGGCTTTGAGGTGAGCTTCAAAGCATATGCGTTAGAAACTGAGCATGCAGTGTACCTCCTAGTTGGGCTACGGCTATATCAGACTTCTACTCGAGGTTAGTTTTCACTTGGCGATCGATGTGCCGCCCAGGCGTGTGGAGCTTTGCTGATCACTCTCGACAGCTCGGACACTCCAACGGTCTTGCCCTCGACAGCGCATTTGGATTCATCTACCGATGCTTATCCGCAGTATCAGTTCTCCTCGCACGCTCAGAAGTGCTCAAGCTCTCTAGTGATGTGTATCAGCAACTATAAGCATAGGATCTGATCACGCACCTCGATTACGCGCTGATCTAGCTGTGAAGATGTTTCACGTATACCGACCTCTTGACCCTCGTGTTCGATGTCGCTGTGCGGTTCTATCGCACAGTGCACGGCAGAGCGGGCCAGTCTGCGAGCCTGGACATGTATAAGGTCTTTGGCGAGACCATCACCACTTTCCGACAGCGCCGAGAAGCAATCATAAGACGACTCTCTCAGCAGCGTTAGCAGAGCATCTGCAGCGCCCCGTAGCTCGTAAAGGGTACACGACCGCCTTCTGCTCGGTCGGAGCAGTGCCATCGCAGGCTACCAGCTTGAGTGTAGTCAAAGTCTTGCTTCATAGATCTACACCATCCGCGTTGGTAATGTGGGCTTGTACCAAGCCGTCATGAATGCCTACGAGCGAGCACGCTACACCGCAGACCTATCCAAATATGAAGATTTGCTCTGAGAAGCACTGGAGAATGCTCTTCGCAGGCCCCTTCAGAATGCTCCCAGCCTCGTCTTCATCGTCGAGAGAATTGACGAGATATCGGTAGGCAGTCTGCGGGCCAAGCGCTTCTTCACAGGCTTGTCTATGCTGTAGAGCAAGACCACGGGGTCCAGCTGATTACAAGAGCTCAAGATCTCAAGCTCCCTACAGGTGCACGTAGCACGAGCCGGAGCATCACTGAGACGACACCAAGGGTGACATCCACGAAGTCGTGATCAAGACGTTGATCAAGTCTGCCCACTTCCGAGGAAAGACTGGACGCGAGCAAGAATCAGTCGCAGCGTATGTGATTGCTGCGGCCGACGGAAACTTCTTGTGGGCCGAGCTCACATCGGAAGTTCTGAGGCTCGAGAAGTCTCCACAAGATCTCGACGATGCAGTGAAGGATCTGAGCAAGTCGAAGAAATCCGTCGACGAGCTGACCCTCCTGTTGCTTACCCGACTGCAACCGTCTGAGGATGCCAAGCTGCTACTGTCGTTGCTCGTCAACGCAGCTCGTCCGCTGACCTAGGACGAAGTCGAGAGCTTGTACACGATCAATGTTCAGACCGCCAACAGGTCAGAGCGCCGAGTAGACGTGCACTCCATCGTGGCAACACTGGCCCTTCTGCTCGACATCCAAGCAGACATTATCCGACCCTGGCACGCTTCAGTGCAGACCGCTGCACGGAATCTGTTCCAGAGCGGCAAGATTACAATTCCAGTTCAGGACCAACAGCTGGATCTGCTGCTGCGCATCCTGGCGTACACCAAGATGTCCAAATCATGGCCAGCTTGAGCGCCGAAGCATTCATGTACGGCAACTTCAAGCAACTGGTGAAGAACAAGGCACCGTTGGACAGGCTTCTGCTCGCTGCTGCGCCGCTTCGGTGCTTGCTGCTTCGGGCAAACCGCACCAGCTTCATTGCCGTGGTCGACCACGAGTGCGTACATATCTTCGAGCAGCGCGAGGCATCTAATGTGCAGCTTCTGAGCAAGGAATCGCCACGCCACTTCATCGTCGGCATTCTCCAGCACATTGCGAACCGCAAATGCAACGAGTTTGTGCGCGCCGTCATCCTGGCTTCGAACGGCACCCTCAAGAAGCTGGTGGACACCAACAAGTTCGCCGACGCACACGATATTGCTAAGATGGCCTTCATGTATGCTCAGCATCGCAAAGGCTACCGTGGACCCAAGGGCATTTCTCGTGGTTTCGAGCTGGCTTCATACCTCGACGGTCGCGGCGAGAACAGGTGCCCCGATCCCGAGCTTCGCAAGAAGCTGTTGCAATCGTCCAACAAGATCGTCAAGGACATTGTCGCCATCTGCCGCAAAGAGAAGATCAACTTTACTCAGGTGCCACTTAAGGAGCTGAACGAGCTGATTGTTTTGCTCGGCGAGCAGCAGGATTACGACACGCGGGAGGTGAGTAGTAGTAGCGTCTTGAATGGGCCCGCCCGTCGTCCTGATACTGAACGAATTTTCTTCTTTTAGATACTCCTTACCGAATTGTGGACGACTCATGAAGCGCAAAACAAGTGAGCTCCAGAAGTCCTTCTCCTCCTCGGCCGCCGTCTCATCTGCGCTCGATACCTCGCCGAGTTCCAGGGTAATCGTGAGTGGGAAATTGTTTCGGCGTAGTTGGGGAGATGGGGAAGTGCATTGTGACGAATGAATGAATGAATGAATGAATGAATGAATGAATGAATGAATGAATGAATGAATGAATGATGATGTATATAGCTCTTGATAGTGATTTCGTTTCTCCGGTAAAAAGCAGTCGTCGTTGCGAGTTGTCATTATCCAGAGGAGGAAGGAGAGGAGAGAGAGGAAAAACCCATCCGTCGGCTCCCGGAAAAAGAAATCTTCCGTCCCAGAGGAAATTTCGCCGAATCTCACTTTGCCCCTCACTTCGAGCAACAACAGCTGAAACACTCTCAATTCATATGCAACCTGAAGTCATCCCCCCCCCCCCTTTTTGTATGTATGTACCTGAGAAGGCTGAGAAACCACTGGTCTAGGCCGATCACACCACAGAACCAGTTCAGTTCCCAATGCCTGACTAGAGCTGACGAGAAGTTGGTAAACTTTGTCGCAATAGTTGGTTACCTCCTACGTGAACCAGACTTTTTGTTTTGCTATTCTACATGCACGGTTACATGTACCGTGTGACGATGACGACGACTGCGTCAACAAGCAAAAGTGTGTAATGGGTTGGTACCTTGGAGAGAGACAGAGAGAGAGATATATATATATATATCTATCTCAGGTCTGTATGTAATTACTTCAAAGAAACTCTTCTTTCTCCAAACCAAACTCCAAACCAAAACACCCAAAAAACAAACACCAAACCCTACAAGAATCATGTCCGGCCTCCTCAACAAAGCCAAAGAAGCCATGAGCAAGAGCAGCAGTGGCGGCTCTACCGGAGGAGGTGCTGATGCCGCCGCCGGAGGAGCAGGAGGTACTCAATCTGGAATTGAAAAGGGAATTAGTGGTGCTGGTCACACTCGTAAGTCTACCTCCTACCTCCTACCGATCTCTCTCTCTCTCTCCACCCATCTCATACTTTATCATCATCAATTTCCTACGTACCTTACCTCACCTAAATGTCATGAATGCCAGAGAGAAAATATTTGGTGCTTTTTTTACTGATGACTGATCTGATTTACTTAGAAATCGATAATCTGACGGATCGCTTGGGAATGGGTGACAAGTATGATGACAAGATTGATAAGTTTGCCGATGGGCAGATTAATAAGAATGTTCCTGGGGGTGCGACGAAATAGGGGTATAACCTACATGTATGGATAGATGGATGGATTTGATGATGATGATGATGATGATGATGATGATGATGAAGTGAACATGTGGTGCACACACTGTTAAGACATTATTGATACCTTGAGGGTGGATACTATGTCAAGAGGAGATAGAAAGTTCAATGAGAATGAATGATCAATCAATCATCACTATTATCATTGATACCCTTCCTCCTCCTCTTCTTCTTCAAAGCCGAAATCCACAAAAATGAAACCCCATAGTCTGGATCAGTTTCCTCCAATTTCCCTTCTCCAGCTTCAATGACTTCCGCTTCCACACCCTCGAACCCCGCAGCAGTGACCATGGCCGTGTTACCTTCCACGTCATAACTACTCCAAAACATCCCATGACCCATCATCTCGCCATGAATCTCGGCCGAATCGATCGTCGCCGTGTTAAAAACCAACATACAGCCCGGTTTGAGCCAGCAGAAAATCTTCGCGAGCATAGCTTTCTGCTCTTCGCGAGGGAGATGGAAAATGGCGTAGAAGCAGGTGATGCCGTCGAATGTGTCGGGTGCAAACTCGAGAGTGGCCATGTCGCCGGCGATGAATGCCGCTTCGGGACAGCGAAATGTCGCCATGCGGATTTGTGTGCGGGAGATGTCGTTGCCGATGACGGATGCGCCGCGGTCGAGAAGCATCTTCGTGATGGGTATTCCAGGACCGCAGCCGAGTTCGAGAATGTGAGGATGGGGGCGTGCATTCTGGAGTACTTTGTCGGTATATCTTTGACGAGGAGATTCTTGGTTGTTGGCCCAGTCGAGATACCTGATGTGTTTGTGGTTATCTTCCGCGGCATTCGACGTCCTGTTCGGAGGACACATACCAGTCGGCGAGGTGATCGTAGGCTTGCTCGTTGATCTGTTTCGGGTCGTCCATGATCAAGTCTGTTTGGATGCACGATCTGATGATGTTCGAAGGCGAATCCTCGAAAGCGTCTACTAAGGTACATGTGGAAGACGATCCAGTGTCGTCATTCGTATGTAATCCACGCGCGCGACCTCAAGTTTCGGTCATGTGCGAGTGCATCGTTCTGAAGATGCATGCAACGTCGAGGATGATTCCCGTCGCCAAATGTTGTGGCATGTTGTAGGAGGTACGCTGACAGACCATGTCACGATGGTGGCGGGATCCCAGTTGGTGTAAATCCTTCATCGCCAAGGCGGGGCTGGTTCAAGCCGCACATCCCTCCCGCACCCCGCACCCTGATTGATACACCTCACTGACAGGCGGACAACATGATCCCATCCGGCCATCACGACTCTTGCCCTCCCTTTCTGTGCCTGGCGAACCTGGCAAACGGACCTGTGCCATGGAGACGAATCCGGGGCAGACGATGCTCGCGAGATTTGGGCGGCGTGTCGGCCTCAGAAGACGTTTCTGAACTGTTGCTCGAAGGATGGTTGTGCTCTACGGCTGCTGGTGCAGTGGCATAGTGTGGCAACGCTGAAATCTCCAATCCGCTGGAGCTACTGTGCGCTTCTCCTGCTTCGCTGTCCTCTGCTTGTCGATCTTCTGGCACCCCTTTGCTCACATCCAGCATGGAGAACGAGGGCAATGACATGGCAATGCTTTTCCTCCTCGAGGGGTGTCGGGAAAACCGATTGCTCACTCTACTGCTCGGCTCGACGGGTGTCTGAAGCACGAACTCTTGTTGCAATCGATCCTCCAGGAGTGCTTGCTGGAATTCGGCGCTGCGGTAGTACCGCCTCTCGTCCTTTCTCGTGTCGCGGGGCATTGGGGTCAGAGAGGGGCTGTCGGGAGAGACAGGCGGCTGGTGATGGTGGTCGGTATTTTTGCTGATGAGATTGCCTCGGGAAGCATTATATAGATTGTACATGGCTTCGAAAGCCTGCGATATATGATTCTGATGTAATCCCAATTTTACCAATTAGGTACCAGGTCATGTACCTGCGCAAGTGCAGCACGAAACCGAATGAGCCAACGTCTTTTCGACGTCCCGAGCCATTTAAAATACACAAAATGAAAAAAGTCTGCTCTGGGTGAAGAAAAGAAGAATCGTCGGCTGTTTCGCGTGAACGGTCCGTTCATCTCGGACTAGCGTTGTGAGACGTCAGCAGCTCGGTCGGAGTGGACATTCCCCATACCTCCTATGCACAAAATCGATGTGGCCGACTGGCCGCTCACATTCCGGCTCCCGGAATGCACGAGTGAGTTGAATATAACTACCTTCTAACTCCCTACGATCGAGAGCTGCTGGCACTATGCATTGATCCCCCAGAGATCACGCAATCCACTTGTGTGAGACAAGAGAATATATCAGATAGATTCCGCTGAGCCAGCTCCTCTTCACATTTCATGTGCTAGGAGGTACAGCAACATGTAGGTATCGTAGCGTATACCTCCTAACTCCGCGCTGGAAATTCCCGTCGTGTCCTCGGTCGCTACCTATTTGATACTAGGTAAGTTACCTCCTACTGGTAGCTTGCGTACGCAAAGTTACCAACCTACTAGCTAGGAGGTACGGTAGTTAAGGGGTAAGGACTGTGTCGAGTAGCAGCGCGCACGTGCACTCGAAAAAGGAAGAAGAACAGGAAAAAGATCGGAGAACATTACATGCCTATGCGGCAATATACAGAGCACCTCAGTCAGTACCAATCGTATTGTGTATACTCAAATTTATTTAGCCCCTGCCTTCACGAAGTCAGAGAGCAAAGACGAATGTCCAATCTGTTCTTTCCTCAATACAGACCGACTAAAGAAAAAAAAGACTACGAAAAAGCATCAAGAAAGGCAGGTAAATGTAATCCTACCTCCTACGCCCTCGATCTGATGAGGAACATTTCGATTCGAGCCTAACCTCTTCTGCATTTTTTCACCCCTTGCTGCGGGGAATCTCGTGCCTAGATGAGGATCTAGGCCTTGTAGTGAAGCATGCCATATGCAGCTGGCGAGGATCTTTCTGATTCTGGAGAGGTAACTCGATGCCAAATGTTTCTTTTCGGCTTGCCATCGTTGAAGCAGCATGGGATATGTGCTGGTCGTAGGAGACTGACGACAGTGGCCATCAGATCCGCTCCTGGTGAGCCGATGGGAGGCCTTGCACGGTCTCGTCAAAAGCCACCGACAGTAGGACATCGTCGTCTGGCTCTATCGTTGTCGTGGAACCGATGACATGCTCGTTCTCGCCCGGGGCGGCTACAATGGAGAGAAGTCGTTCATACGAGTCGTTGCTGTGAGGAGAGGAACATGGTCTGTACGTGTTGTGTTGGGATGGTAACCTGGGGGCAAAGCAAAGTGGAGTCTCTGCTGTGTAAGGAGCGCCAAGGACTAGGTCTTAGTAAGCCTCGGCGCGAATTAACCTCCGCTCCGGTTGACCTTCTATACTCCCTACCTATATACCTGCTTACCTGACTACCCTGCCTCCCTACCTGCCTATCTGTCCCTACGGGCTACCTCGCCTTAATTTTAGAAGAGAAGAACAAGAAGAAGAGAAGTACAAGGAGGAGGAGGAGGAGGAGGAGGAGGAACAAGAAAAAGAGAAGTATAAGGAGAAGGAGAAGGAGAAGGAGAAGGAAGAGGAAGAGGAAGAGGAAGAGGAAGAGGAAAGGAAGAGGTAGTAAAGGAGAAGCCTAGGAAGAAGAAGCCAAAGGAGAATGCGTACGAATATACTAGGTAGGCCGACATTCCGTACTACCAACGGGCAAGCCCGTAGGAGATATTATACGTAGGGAGCGAGATATACGTAGGGAGCAGAAGATACGTAGAGAGCGCGATATCCGTAAGAAGCGACCTCTTTGTAGGAAGCTATAGGAAGTAACCTCTCTATAGGGAGTAACCTCTCCGTAGGAAGCGATATACTACTACTACTACTGCTACTGCTACTGCTGCTGCTGACGATAGAGGAACATTTCAAGGTATAGATTATTCACAGCCCTTGGCTACATTAGCGCTCCGTCGTCCTATCTACTTAGCGGCCGGGACGAGGCGCTACCTAGCTCTACCGGGTCGCCTCGTCTCCTATCTTTTCATACGACAAGACCTTATACAGCTCGTCTTCGTAAATTACGCCTCCTTCGATTGCCGTACGTACCTCGTCCCTATAAGAAGTTATTATAAATCTTATATCCTCGATATCCCGAGCTTCCTCGCAAGTAAGGTAACTACTCTATCTTGACCCGTATTATCGAAGCAATATTCAAGATATCAAAATATAGAACTTTGCTAAAGAGTAAGAAAAGTCCGACGACTTTGATACTATTGCCGTCTAGGACCCGAGGAGAGCAATAGAAATCTACCTTAGGGATCAAGGTAAGGTATTAGAGCAATAGGAGCGAAAAAGAGATTTAAGAGATAGGTAGGTATTGAATATTGCCTTTATAATTTTCTATATGCTTGTTTAAATAACAATCTTAATCCGATATATTGGAGCAGTATACTAGACATTTGCGGTATAGTCTTTATCGACTTCTTCTTTCGTCGAGGAAGAGGAGGGAGTAGATTTCTTGCTGCTGCGGCGGCGGCGGCGGCGGCATGTCGCTGCTGTCTGTCTGTCTGTAGAATGTAGGCTGTATAGCGAGAGGACTCTCTCTCTCTCTCTCTCTGTATTATAGCTGTCCTGCATTGGTGAATAAAGCGGGCTGTCTGTCTACTGTTTATAGTAACCGAAAATTCGGAATCGGAGGTACTTCCGAGTTTGACTGTGCAGTTATAGGATCAACTTTCCAATTTTTCCCCGACACTCACCAAGATTATTCATCAAAGGAAAGGAAAGAAAAAAAAAAGATCAAAACCAAAATGCGAGAAAGGAGAAGGAAATAGAGGCACGATAAGTTAGGGAAGGTAAAAGTCTGTTATTTTTTATCTGTTCTCAAAAATAACAAAGGGAAGCAAAAATCTGTCTATGAATGCAAGAATAGAAATTCTTGTTGTAGGGGGTTTGCTGGTTAAGAATACAAAAAACAACAGCTCTCTTGCAAAATACATCTCGTGAAATTCCGCCTCTTCACTCTCGTGTGCTTCTTAGGTCGTGATCATAGCAAAACGGTGCGGTTGATAATAGGGTGGTGGGTCCCTATTACGCTGTTCCCATGGATGCATTTATGGGGAGCTGCAGAGGAGAGCTTGACCGGCCTGCGAAGAAAGGGGGTTAGGATGATTGTTATGGAAAAGCGTGTAGCTTGCGATGGGGAAGTGAAGTACATACCACTGGCACAGTGCAGCACTCAGCGGTCTTTCCGGTTGCGACACAGGCGCTATTGAAGGCAGCGACGGAGGAGGTGTCGGAAGCTGCAAGGGAGAGAGGAGATTAGCATCATCGTCGAGCGAAGAGTTAATTGTGATTCGAGAAGAGCCACCGAAAAGGGTTGAATGGATGGATGAATGAATGACTTACGAGTCGAGCAAGACAAGTCGGCGACTCCAAGGACGTTGGTCGAGCAGCACATTGGGGTGTCGAGCGCTGGGCAGACATCACCAGCAGCACGCTTGATCATGGCTGGGACCTCAGCATCACGCTTGATGGCTGGGACAGCAAGGGCCATGGCGGCGAAAGCGAGGATGGTGAACTGCATGTTGGCGGTTGGGTTTGGAGGGGGTTTTTTGATGAGTGAAGTGGTGGTGGTAGTGTTGTTGTTGTTGGGAGTGAAGCTGTGTTGTGTAGAGTGATGTTGATGGGATGAAGAGAGAATGTTTACAGGTGCTGGATGAGGATACTTATATCTCTGGTTTGCGTGCCCATAGCCTCTCCTCCGTCTGCTGCGTATCCACGTTACATCTCTCTGACGTCGGAGGTCGAATGTGTGGTCTCGGGCCTTATCTCGCATCCCATCCCACAATCTGACGAAGAAGTGTCGATCTCGTCAACACTGGCACGAGCACGGTGCATGATGAGCTTGGGTACGAGCGATCCCGACAAGAAAATGCTCCGTAGAGTAGCCCAGGCTATGGGATGGTACCATGCAAGCGTAACGGCGCCGAGTCGTGGGCGTCTAGCACAGACGACTGCCAACATCGCTTCCGCAGAAGAGTAACTGCGAAGATCTTCGTGCAAGTGTGGCGGCGCCAATGTCGGCGTCAACATAGACCGGTGCGTTGCGCCGGAGCCAATCGCGGCAACGGTGATATCGTATCTCGTCGTCTAAGAAATGGTAGTGAGCTAAGAGATACATACCCAAATAACATGGAGGTCCAGAGGTATCTCCTACCGACGTCTAGTGAGATCGACCCTATTGCATTTCCGAAGAGGAAACAAAGGTCGATGGGCGTGGGATATCATCATAGCCGATCAAGTGCCCGGCGTTGTACCTATACTGGAAAGGCCTCCAGTGTACAAGAGTCATACGTCCTAACCCTAGGTCAAGACGGCGCTCTAGACATGGCCAAAAGCGGGTGCAATAGCCTCATTTGCGAGACCAGTCTCTACTGAATTGTCTACCTCCGCTCAGACTCCGTACACGTTACGTTGGGTTGTGTGCGAGCAGAATGGAATCATCGTCCTCGATTCACTCGATGATTGAAGAAAAGATGGCGTAGCTCCGGAGGTACGACGATCTCCCGGCGAGACTCAAGCTTGATTCCAATTGCCTACCTCCTAGAGTTGCGTGTCCAAATAGCTAGGAGGTAGCGTGGGGATAGTGTGCGGGTAGTAGGTCCTAGTGTCGAGAGAGGAGAGAGGAGAGAGGAGAGAGGAGAGAGGAGAGAGGAGAGAGGAGGATGTGCTCGGATCTGCCGACAGCTCCGACACACAAGTCTCCAAGTGTGAAGTCAAGAGAGGGCGAGCCAATCCAGACCCACGGTCTACCGAATCAGGACTACCTGACGGGTAGTGACCCAGACGGGCCGTGGAGGATGGGATGAAGTGCCGGTTCGGTTCGCCTTGCGTGAAAGGGATGGTTCGTTCGGTAAGACGGGTCTCTAGTGGGAGTTCAGGAACAGGCCAGGCACGCTCATTGCCGGGAGCTAAGAGCCGGGCGCTAAGAGCCGAGATGCCTAGTCGGTAGCCTAGGCCACTGTTTGGTTCATGCATCGGCCCGATGCTCACTGCTGGGCTGGCGCTGGCTACAGGTCATCGATCGGGATGTCCATATGTGAGGCGCAGGCTCTCCTTTGAGCAGTTCTGCTAACCCATCCTGTCCTAGGAGCTATCCCGGACCGTACCGTACTGAAGATGGGAAGATGGAGAGGGAGTCGTTCATGGATGATGGCGAGGCGTCCAGACAAGCTTAGCGGCCATCTCCCGTAAAAACTGAATCTCGTCCGCCGCGTCATCCTAGGAGGTACCCCCTACCACATTCTCCTTGGCCAGCAGCAACATGCAAGTTCTGCTCTACCTACGACGTGGCGGTGGATGGCGAATGGGCGGCGTCGAAAAGATTGTCCTTCCTCGGTTGTGATACCTCCTATCTCTCGTCACAGTCCTGCAATAATCAAAAGTGCCGTCCGGAATCTAAATGAATGCCGATAGGAGGTATGATCGGCACGCCACGAGAGGATTGTGGCGGCGGGGGATCGTTCTCCTGACTAGCAAAAGAAAAAAAAAGATTGACGCCTCCAATTTGAATACACTTGCTAGTCAGGAGTCGTTCTGGTGAGGTATTGCGCGGGGGCCCACACGTTATGACATCTGCGGCGAAAGTCTATCAGTGCAAGTTTCCCGATAAGAAATCTGATCCCCGGGAAGATATATGATATCCGTGTTGCCTAGCGCTTGCGGGGGGGGGGTGCCCTACTACCTACTAGGCAACACGGATATCATCGGGATATGTATGTACACTCCACGCGGCCATGTTGGGACAGTGCTTTGTCACAGGTACCTCCTACCTCCTAGGTGATGGGAAAAAGATCGTACCTGCATGTGCTTGCTGCGGCGTTTGCATTTCTAATTTGTATACGGGCTCGCGAATCGACGTGCAACTCCTTATCGTGATCAGGCTGCAGATGAATGTGATGTTGTAGGAGGTACCTCCTAATGTTGTTCTTTTTGCCTTAATCGAGGAGGTGATCGACGTCAACGTGGAAATCTAGGAGGTAGTAGTGTATGAGTACCTATAGCAGGTTTGCCCTGTCAGCCAACTGGAGCCGAACGTGGGTGGGACCCAGCAGGCATGTGGGCATGTGAGTGAGGTTATCATAACCTCCTTCTATTAGGAGGTAGTAGCCAGCAGCTGACCCAAAGGGCTATCAGTATTCGCATACATGCAACGCTGCACATGTGTTGGCATGAGCCCGAGTGTTTGGATCAACAACATGTGAACATACCTCCTAGTGTGCTGCGCTCGTGGGACCAGATCTGGCTGACCAACTTCGTCTCATCCAACGTCTACCTCCTAGTTGATCGACCTGCGATTAACTCGTTTCGTATTCCTCCCGTCGCCGCTGTTGTCGCCGTTGTAGCATCGTTATCTCTGGAGTATCAAATTTTCATTCTTGCTTTTGCGCATCGCTCGATCTTCCCCGAGTAAGGCTGCCTCGGTCATTGTCGCTGTCGCGGCGTGTTGACGCGTCGTATTGTTGCATCGCGTTGTCACGTCCAGGGCAGGACGTGTTCCCACAACCAAGTAACTTGTCTTCCCAATAGCTTCATTGCTGGAATTGCCATGGGATTTGTTACATTAACACTGTACATTTATTATGGCCTTTGCTGCTATACATTAACATGACTGTGAAGAAGTTGATGTCCAGAAGAGAAGTGCTGGGGTCCCGGCTTGTCTGGATCTCTATGGGAGTGGGTTGTTGCAGAGGAGCTGGTTTCCGAGCTGAAGGAGTGGTTAGCTGCAGGCTCCACTGAGATAGAACAACATGGACACACCAAAGAGATGCTGCAGCACTGTAGCGAGCGACCGATGGCCGCGCATGCCTGCTGGAATTGGTCAATGTTGCGTGGGTTACCAGGCGCTGAGCAATAATTAGCGATGCTCGAAACCGGGACATATGGTACGCCGACTCACCAGTCTGGCAGGTCAAATCCAAGATACCGCCAACATCAGTCTAGGAGCATTAAGGAGCGTTGCGAGTCGTGCTGTTGCTGTTGCTGATGGTGAGAACAATTCGTCCTGGCAAGACCTACTCTTTTGTATATTCGCTATTCGCTGACGTTCGCCTAGCTGTTCCAAGAAGATGTTGCTTCGCCATCACCAGAGATGAGTAGAAAGTCCAATACATGGAAGGCTAATCGATCTCGAAACAAAAACCGTCGCGGACCCTTTTACGAGCCAGATGGAGCAATATTCCGCGTCGAATTGGTTTGGATCGATGGTGCTGGTACCAACTACACTGGCACGATCCCTGCGTGTCACTGTCACAACCCTTCGTATTGTCGTACTGCTCTCGAGTCGCTGCGTCGAACGTGCAAGTTTCCGACAATTGACTCTTCCTTTACTTCCATGGACGAACAATTGCCACGTGCAACTTCCCTTTAGCATAAGCATAGGGTAGGACTTTGCTTTCTTGCGCACGTGAGGGACACGATTGGCGCGGCTCTATTGATGTGCCTGGGTACCTTGTCCGCCATGTTGCCTAGCATATACTGATCAGCATGCCTCCTACACTCGACCTCGTAATACTACTTGATGCATCACATACCACTATCAACTCACTGTCTCGACGACGTCAGAAGAGCCCATCACAGCCCTCCTGCTGACTCGCCTGGATTAGGGGACGGGAGCTGCGTGTCGCTCGTGATGACTAATGTAGTCGGAACAGCCGACTACAACTAGGAGGTAGGAGGTAGGAGGTAACGGGCTTCGAAGATCCCTTTTCGAATGATGCCCGCTGAAGAATGATGTTGCAACGTAGGTACACATGGGTCACGATTAGTAATCACAGGTGGGGAAGAAGAAGAAGCATCCATGGATTGATTGCAAGAACAGGGGAGGAAAAGGGTGATAAATAGAGGCAATCAATGAGGAGGAAGAAGGGCGGGGAGTTGACACTCTATATATACAGGAAAGGTGCCTCTGAAATGCCTCATATCAGGAATATCATAGATAGCCCAACTCTTCAGGGGTTCAGAATGGTGCCATTCTAACAAACGATGTCGACAGCACTTTGATAACATCGATGGGCCCGGATGGGGTTTGGAAGGCGTTTCGGATAACGGGATCCTCGGACCGATCAGCGGGAGCTCCCGTCTATACGGAATACCATACCGGATGTGGTGTATGCCGAGAGACCGGAGAGGCTGCTCACCTGTGGCATAGTGTTCTACTAGGCTGTGGAGTGATAATATTCCGTATGTTATCATAATCGCTAGTTGAATCGTGCAGTCATTTTTCAATTCATGCTTTACGAGCTGAGATTGAATACTGCCTGCAATTGAAAGATCATGTTATCTGCCCTATATTCGTCGACCGTGTCGCCCAATGGGCTGGGTCATCTTATCATGCTCAGCCACTACGCCAACAAGATGATTGCAGAAGGAGAATGAATGCCATGTTACAAAGTCTGCGAGCTGCTGAGCGCCGTTGCTGCCGTTGAACTGGCTATATCGATCGAGGAAGCCGATTCTGTCATTGATGTAATCTCAGTCAATCAAGCTGATCCTGTCACTGACGAGAAGCTGGTGGAATTCAGCGACTGCGGATCGAGAGAGATGGCAGCTGCTGTAGTACTCATTGGCTCATAATCTGCAGTGGTGGTCGTGTCCGTAAAAGCAGGTGTAGCGGCTGCGACTGGATCCTGATTGGCCTCCGTAGCTGGAGAGTCCATGATATCAGCTACCGGAAGATAGCCATAGACTTGAGACTGCATTGTTGCCAACTGTGCCCCGATTGTCGCGCCTCCCTCGGGTATCTCGTCTGGTAGGGGGCTTTCAGCGGCTTCTGAGCTAGTGACTTCGAAGAAAGGAGCAGAGGTAGTGACATCGATGACGGGTGCGGGAGTCGTGACATTGGCGAACGGCGCAGAGCTCGTGATATTCGCAAAAGACACAGAGCTCGTAACGTTGGCGAATGGCGCAACGTTCGTTACGTTGGCATAAGGCGCTCTCTTGTTCAAGGCATCCAGAGGCACAGCTAAAGCTATAGTTCTTTCCGCTGGCACGGGGGTGACCAGAACAGTCCGCACAGGCGGCGCGGCAGTCTCGCAAACGGGAGTTGTGAAGAGTGGTGCCGGGCTACCAGAGCAGGAAGTATAGCATCCAGGGCCAAATGTGTTGGAGCATGAATCGGTACGATAATCGCACTTGTAGCCGCATGTGTCCGCCGCCCTTGTAGCAATTTTCTCGGATTTCGAGAAGCTTGAGCGGAATTGGCCACCTTCACATGGACCTGCACCGGCGAAAGTAGGTCTCGCATGTGCGGCGCAGGCCGGATAGCAGGTGCCATATCTAATTGAGCATGTGTTGATGTAGTCGTAGCATATGATGTTCTTGCATGGCCCGCTAGCGTCGATGCCAGGGAATAGCAGTACATTCGATGAGCTTGGGACAGGAGCCCGCGTTATGGTAGGGTCGTCGAACACTGTAAAACAACTTAGCACCGTGCTGGATCTACGTCGCGTTGGTCGAACGAGTTCTGTGTATGATGGGGATTCTTGACATACCTTGAGCAAGAGCAAGAGCACCAAAGGTGATAAGCAGGGTAGCCATGATTGTTTTCGTCTTCGATCTGCTCGACAAGGGTAGCGATGGGTTTTTGAGGATCCTAACTGGATGCTGATTGTTAAAGCAGCTTACATCGCCATCTATACTGTCGCAGCTCTCATAGCGCGCGCGTCATTGTTGTCTCGTGCAGCATTCCTCAACAGATACGCCAAGTGCTTTCTTGCCGCAGAGTATGCAAGGCACATTCACTCCGGTCTCGCCAGCCTTGAACGCCCAAACCTAGGATATCTTGCAGATGCGACTCAGCTAGTCCCTATGGAGTGCTCATAACCTCACCCTTAAGAACCCTGCCGGCTTGCGGTGAGATCATCTACGGTTCTTGAATGAGCGCGCACAGATGTGAATATCCACTACCTACCTAGGTACAGATGGCTCATGCGGTAGTTGAAGTTCGAAGGCAGGTAGCGAGGTTAACTTGCCAACCCTCTCCAATATATGCCAGCTGGACGGGTCTTTGCAAGTTCTACAGGTTGTCGGCGGCGCACTCCAGTAAGCACGGGTGTCGAGCTTTCAGGTGTTGTAGCATAGCTTGATGGCTGTCAAAGCTGCGGTGAGTTTTGTGCGGTGGCTCACACTTATCATCAAAGCAATACCACATGTGTCCATGGGTGTCGGTCACCTCTATTGCTCCTGGTCGTCTGAATGTCGATGGATCAGCTCGCCGCACGGCTTCAAGTAAATTGACCATGTCCATTTCGTGGTTTGGTTCAAGGCTGGACGGATCTACGGCTTGAAGACACGTGGAAGCGTCGAGATATAGCAGTAGATGCCCAGATAAAGAGCTGTGGTGCGATTGGTGATATGGCTGCGATGAGCGTGAGCTAGCACCAGCGAAAAGGTGAAGCATCGATGGATGATAGATTGTTGCCTGGAGGTAGGAGGTAGGACAACGGAAGTCTCGGGCGGTGGCTTTCCGCTAGGTTCGGGCCGTATGCGCTTGCCAAGCCACAGCGATTGCGATAGGCTATAGAGTCTGTTCGATAATGAATCGTGACTCCGACTGACTCGGAACTTCGTTTCTATCAACATCAAGGACCCGGCGACTGACCAACCTCGCCTCAATCAATCAATCAACAATCAACAACCAACAGCCACACAAAAGAAAAAGGACGAAAGAGGGGGAGAAAATGGCCACCAAATCCGCCCACAAACGTCTCACACGCGAATACCAAAACCTCCAAAAATCGCCTCCCCAATTCATCACCGCCCGCCCCTCCGAGTCCAACATCCTCGAATGGCACTACATCCTCACCGGCCCACCAGATACTCCTTATCACGATGGCCAATACTGGGGAACTCTCACCTTTCCCGCCGAATACCCCTTCGCTCCGCCCGCAATCCGCATGCACACCCCATCCGGCCGCTTCAAATGCAGCGAGAGATTATGTCTGTCGATTAGCGATTTCCATCCCAAATCCTTCAACCCCGCGTGGGAGGTCAGTACGATTTTGTTGGGGGTGTTGAGTTTCATGACGAGTGAGGAGATGACTACGGGCAGCATACGCGGGACGGAGGCGGAGAGGAGGGCGTTAGCGGGTCAGACTAAGTGGTGGAATTCTACGGGTGGGGGGTCGACGAGGCGGACTTTGAAGGGGAGAGATGCTGCTGCCGCGGCTGCTAGACAGCAAAGGACAACGGGGTTTGGCGCTATCAAGGCGGGGGATGGGGGAAAGAGATTCAGGGAGATGTGGCCGGAGATTGATGAGGAGAATTGGATGTGGATGGAGAAGGAAGGAATTGAACCGCAGTCAGGGAAGAGGGTGTTTGTTGGTGGAGGAGAGGCTGCTGCTGCTGCTGCGGTAGATGGAGTGGAAGTTGGGCAGAGGCAAGCGGCTACGTCAGCTGCGCAGAGTGCCCAAAAAGCGCAGCGGGAAGCAAAGGGTTGGTATGCGAGGAATATGTATTGGGTCATTGGAGGAGTACTCTTTGCCTATGTGATGGTTGCGAGGTTGCTGAAGGATCAGCAAGAGTACTAGACTCCGGATGAATGACTTGATTATGAGTTTCCTTAGCGAGGCGTACAGGACAGCGTGCGTTGCTTGCATTTGAATGGGACGACTGTGACTCTTGACGGCATGGGAAAGAACCCTAGAATTCAAGCCTCCGTAATGCGATCATAGGTAATCAAGAGATGAATGACAAGAACAATCCACTTCAGAATCAGGAATTGCTTTCAATATACGTGACTATAGAATCACGCATGGAGACCAGGCGATTAATGCCGTCCTCCGCGATAGCGTCACATCCAGCAAATGTTCCATATTCTGTCGTTCATGCTCGTAGCCATGTCCAACACAGCTGCTGCGAGTCTGCTTGCAAACAATATGCAAAGTGCTCACAGACGACGACCACGGCGACCACCCTTTCTTCGGGTGCAGTCGGATGGAGTTGGAGTAACGTCCTCGATACGGCCGATCTTCATGCCGGAACGGGCGAGAGCGCGAAGAGCGGACTGGGCACCTGGGCCCGGGGTCTTGGTGCCGTTACCTAGAGACATATGCGATTAGTGTGTTTTCGTGCGGTAGAAAGATAGATGGACTTACCACCAGTGGCACGGATCTTGACGTGAAGAGCCGTGATGCCCAACTCCTTGCAGCGAGCGGCGACGTCCTGAGCAGCCAACATGGCAGCGTATGGGGAGGACTCATCACGGTCGGCCTTGACCTTCATACCACCAGTAACACGGCTGATGGTTTCGCGGCCACTGGAATCACCCAGGTTAGCCTATGAACCAAGCAGAAATTTATGATATATGCAAGCAAGCAACCCCACAAAGCCACAAGAGACAACTCTTTTGCTACGTTCTTCGGCATGTGGTAGTTTCTGCTGATGGTTTAGACGTACGAAAGATCGGTAACGTGGACGAAGGTGTCGTTGAATGAGGCGAAGATGCGTGCGACGCCGAAGACGAGCTCGCCTGTACCATCAATTAGTCTTTTGTCGTCTCAACGATCGCGTGCACTGCTTCTTCGTGGAGGAGGAGGAGGTGGTGGTGGTTACTGACCCTCGCGGACCTGGGGACCGAGCTGAACATTCTCCTGCACACGAGGTGCTGCCTTCTTTGGAGCCATTTTGCTGGATGTGTGAGAAAGACTGTGGTGGATTAGTCTTGTCTTGTCCTGACGCTGGAGAACCGGAGCAGAAGTTCGAGATTGCACAAGTCGGTCGATATTGAATGTGCTCGGCGCAAAAGTGCGCCAAGCCCGATGCTCTTCCGGCCAACTCTTCTTTTCTTCTCTACAAAACATCCTCCCTCTTCCTCTTCCTCTTCCACACATCAACATCGTCTACGCTCAACAACACCGACGTGTGCTCCACACTGCTTCGTCACGCGCCTGATATGCCATGACTGCACACTGTGCAGTCTGAAGTTCTTCACACGTGCCGCTGCTGAGCGATCAGCATACTAACCGCCAATATGGGAGACGCTGTGGTCGGCATCATTGGCATGGGGGACATGGGGAAGATGTACGCGAGGAGGATAGCAGACGCAGGATGGAAGTGAGTGCACGCTGCTGCTCTCCCAGCACAGCATAGCACACCACCGCACATCATACCAATGGTAAGCACACAACCTCCCCATTCCTCTCCTCCTACTCCTCCCTCTCTGCAATGATGACTTGAGTGCATTTGGCTCGAGTATGGTCGTTGGGCACCACCTTGCGTCGTTATGGCGCGCTGTGACCCGGCGGCTGTCAATGATGTAAATTCTCAGCTACCTTATAATATTTTGTCTGAACCGCAGCAACATATCCTACTTCGTCCTCCCAAACACGCTTTGGAGTAGAGCAGCAGCTAACTCTCTTACAGATCGTCCCCCTCGTCGTCCGCATACTGACTCTGACCCAGAGTTCACGCCTGCGATGTCCCCGACAAGTTCGAAGCCCTTAAGGCCGAGTTCGCCAGCAGAGTAGGAGACACCTATGTAGCCGTCCAATCGCTTGCGCTGAAGCGTGCTCCAGAAAAATGTCACAATTTTTGAGAACGGTCACTACGTGTCCCGCAGCAGTGACTGGATCATGTATAGTGTTGAAGCAAAGAACATTGATGCCATTGTTGCCCGGTATGGCCCAAGCACAAAGATGGGCGCCATTGTTGGCGGCCAAACCTCCACCAAAGCCCCAGAGATAGCCGCCTTTGAGAAGCACCTCCCAGACGATGTCGAGATCGTATCCTGTCACTCGCTCCACGGCCCAGGCGTCAACCCCAAAGGCCAACCTCTCGTCATCATCAACCACCGCGCCAGCCAGAAATCCGTGGACCTTGTCGAGAATATCCTCTCTTGTTTTGAATCCACATTTGTCCCGCTGTCTGCCGAGAAGCACGATCGAATTACAGCGGATACCCAAGCAGTCACCCATCTCGCCTTCCTCTCCATGGGCACAGCCTGGTGTGCCAATGACCAATTTCCTTGGGAGGTGCCGCGCTATATCGGCGGCATCGAGAATGTGAAAATTAACCTCATGATGCGAATCTACAGTAACAAGTGGCACGTGTATGCTGGTCTCGCGATCTTGAATCCTGCTGCAAAAGCTCAGATCAGACAGTATGCGGAGAGCGTGACGGATTTGTATAAAATGATGCTATCTGGACAGACCGAGCAGTTTTCGGAGAGAATATACGCCGCGAGGGATGCTGTATTCGGAGCTGATGCTGGGACAAAGAAGCAGAAGAAGAAGCAGAGTGGTAGCGGGCACGACGATGAGAAAGAGGGAGAGGAAGAGGAAGAACTTTTGCTCGAAGATGAATTACTGGACAAATTCAGTCTGGGCGACAAACCCCAACAGAGAGTGAAGAACAACCACCTGAGTCTTCTGGCCATTGTGGACTGCTGGTGGAAACTGGGCATCGTACCCTACGATCATATGATCTGTTCGACTCCTGTACGTTTCCGTCTCCACCCCCCTTTCCTTCCTTCCTATCAGCCTTTACTAAATTTGTCCACACCAGCTCTTCCGCCTCTGGCTGGGCATCACCGAATACGTCTACCGCTCACCCTCCCTACTCTCCGAATGCATCGAGACGGCCCTCCACGACGTATCCTTTCGGGCCGACGATTTGGAATTCACGTTTGCGGCGCGCGACTGGTCCGAGTGCGTGCAATTGGGTCATATGGATGGTTATCGGGAGAAGTTTGAGAAGATTCAAAAGTACTTTGCTCCGAGAGTCGAGGATGCGACCAAGGTGGGGAATGAAATGATTAAGACGATTGAGGCGAATTTGAAAGAGAAGAGGATGAGGAAGAAGGGGGAGGAGGCGAGGGGGAGATGAGAAGGGGAATATGGGGGCGGGTGGTGGGGATACAATGGTGGTGTGTCTGTTTTTTTCCCCCCAATTTTCATGAGTGCATATGATGAAAGTGCTTTCCGATACTTGGAGTGCGGTGTTGTGGTGTAGAGGTACCTACTAGCCAGCTTGCTCTACCTTCCATGTTCTTCGTAGACATTGACGGATTAGGGTTAATTGCTCGCACTACCTACAGCTATATCATCTGTACCTCGAGCTCCTTCTCGATGGAGGGCTCATCTCCTCTTCTCGCTTTCTGTCATCTCTGCCGCGCGACGGGTACACGTCAGAGTCTCTCATTTCCTCGATCCGCTCTTCGTAGGATACCCTCCCCTGAGGACTGCGCGGACTGCGGGGCCCCGGTGAAACGGCGCGGGTGGCCGTCTTCCTCCCACTTCTACGTCTGCCCTGCCTTACGGTGCTGGGTCTCAGGACGAATTCTTCCGTCTCCCGGTCATAGGATAACAGTTCTGTTTCCAGCTGCCAGAGAGGCGCCTCGGGGAGGATTTTGACGAAACCTTCTCGAGGTCGATCTCGCGCTTTCCAGAAAATGTTGGGTCGTTTCGTGCCGGCTTCTTCGGGTGCTTCGACCACGAGCTTCCAATTTTGCATCGCTCTGCAATCGTAGTCGCCCTTGTCATTCAGTCCGGGGCCGCGAAGTTTATACCTCGCACGCACCGACGGATGAATGTACTCGTGGGTTTCAATCAGTGGGGCGTCCGTTTGACGTCCGTTCGTAGGGTCGACAGCGGTATATCGGCCAGGTGTCCTAATCGTCGAGCCACCAAGGGCGTACACTCCCTCTATGCCAGAGAAGATTTTGCCGAATCCCCATCTTCTCGGTCTCTGATCAGTCTTCTCATAGTAGTCCTCGACATCCTCATACTGATCATGCACGTAGTCCAGGTCGAAATCGATGAAGGGCTGACATTGAGCCATCATCCACGCCAAACTGATAGTAGCAATTTGCTGGTCGTCATATCCACCTCCAACGTTCGAGTGCGCCCCGGGAAACCACACCTGACGGAGGGTGGTGCTGTTATCTTCGAATTTCTCCCATAATGTAGGAGGGAAAGCAAAGCGTCGCTCGTCCAACGCCAAGGCCTGAAAAGCGTAATCAATATGGTTACCCAAGGAAGTGTCGTAGAATGAAAGCTCCTTCATTCTGTCCGACTGAAGGCCAACACGAGACAGCCAGCCGATCTTGGGCGTGCCCAGACTGCCGACAGTGTCCCACACGCCGACCACTCGGACACGAACATCGGGAGTGGTGAGGCGACGGCGCACCAATTCTCTCAGGTACACAGGACTCGCGACGCTGGGTTTATCTGGAAAGGGAAGATCTGGATGTTTCGGTCTATAATCTGGTTCATGCTGATGTTGGGCATCTCGGAAGATCTCAGCGAGGTAAGGCAGGCCTTCCTTGGTGAGGACGCCGACATCACCAATCAGACCGGCGATGCTGCGCGCACTGAAAGCACCTCGACTGAAGCCAAAGATGAAGATCTCGTCGCCGGGCTGGTAGTTGTTGGCGATGAACTGGTAGCCTTCTCGCACGATTTGCGCCAATCCTTCTCCGGAGATGCCCAGCAGCTTGTTCGTGACACCGCCACCCGCACCGACGCCCCAGTGGTAGTAGACAACCTGTTGAATACCATCGGAACTGACGGGCCTGATGGCACGAGACAGGCGCGTTATGTTGCTTGGAATGGCGACAGAGTTCTTAAGACTGTCGCTACTGGAGTTTAACCAAGTCCCTTGAGATTCCGGGTCAGCTCTCTTCTCTGTCTCTCCCTCCTCTCTCTCTCTCCCTCTCCTCTCTCTCCCTCCTGAGCAGAGCACAACTCACCATCTTCACATAGCACAATTCTTTTCCCCGGCCGTACATGGCGAATGCGGCTCAATGCTCGCGAATTGCTTCGGCGTTCACGTGTTATGGGCTCAGCCTCGGAGAAGGTCGACATGGCCGGTCAACGCCACAATCCAACTCCGGGCCAGGTCAGTATCTGGGCGCATTATCAGACGTGTCGCGTGGTATGATGGTGAGAGGCAACGCGATACGCAAGTGATGAGTTTGTTATTATTATTATCGACGATCGTTACCTCCTATTATTACCTGTGGCGGTATAGGGGCAAATCTGAAATTGGAGGACAGCTGCCAAGACCGGATCATTCATCTCTTCTCGGTCTTTGTAGCCGGACGGAGCACCAGGTCCAAGTCGCGTTTCGCAGCTCAGCTTGTCGCGTACTCAACGCACACCTATGACTTGTCTTTCCATATTTCCCCGTGCGCATCACTGCCGACTGATTCACTCGAGGCGCGTAATTGCCCAGCATGCCGCCCTTTCGCGATGACCAGATCTTGGTATGTTCCATGCTGCTCCTGCGCTCCGATCATGTCATAACACTGACCATAGTGCTCAGATCATCGCGCCCGGCTCGCAAACGACGCTGGCGCAACTCGGTCTGCCCGAATCCTTCACTCCCGCACGCTACCGACTGCGCTCGCGCATGTTCCCAGCCGAGCAGAAGGGAGAGTACGAACCGGTCAAGATCAGGAAGAAGGAGAAGGAAACCACAACGACAGACACACCTACCAATGGCCATGCGAAGATGGACACGGGCGAGGCGGAGTGGGAAGAGGATCGCATATCAGAGGACGGGGCGGTGTGGCCCATCCAGAACGGCAGCATCGTCGACTGGCCGTGCTTCTACGCCCTGCTCGAACACGTCTACAACACCGTCAACCCACCCTTCCACACCCCCGTCCTGTTGATCGCCGAGCCCACGTGGACCCACAAGGAATACGAAAAGGTCGCTCAGTTCATCTTTGAAAAGTTCAAGACCCCTGCCCTGGCCATGATGGACTCCGCCGTTGCCACCACCTATGCATACGGCATCCCCACCGCCACCGTCATTGACGTGGGCTTGAACAAGGCCGATATCAGCTGTGTCGTCGACTTTGTGCTGCAAGATGTCGGCCGAAGCATTGCCGTGCCCGAGTGCGGTGGAAATGCTATGACGGACCGCTTAGTCGAGCTATTGGCGGGGAGAAAGGGTTTCAACCGAGATGTGTGTGAGCAGCTGAAGAGGAGTCCCATATGCGAAATTCTCGGTCCGGACATTGATCTGCCAGATACCGATGCTGGTGCCAGCAACCCTGCTGCTGCCGCGTCGACGGGAGCTGCGGGCTCCGTGCCAGGGCAGAGGACGGCCTCAGTAGCAGGCGAGCTACCACTAGGACCAGGGCCAGGTACGCAGGTGGGAGAGGAGAAGAAACTGGAAGACGAGGAGGGAGTGCTCGATGTCGCGAGCATCGTGACCAGTGGTAACATGAGCGAATACCTAGCGCAAAAGGAAAAGGAGAAGCAGGAAAAAGCTGCTCTGAAGCAAAGGAAAAACAGTGAAGTACAACCCCAACTCAACAAGCCAGCCCGGTTACCCAATTCCAACCGAACCCGAAACACCTTTGTGTATGAGGACTTTGCCCTGCACGACGCGATGAAGAAGGCCGGCAAGAGCACCCAGGAGCTGGCAGATATGCAGACTGCTCTGGATGAAGGACCAAACAAAAGACAAAGGACACCCGAACCACAGTCTGCTGTGTCAGACAAGCCCGCCGATACCGAACATGAGCCAGCAGAGGCCCCTACGGAGAACACGCCCACCGGAGGCTTCCGAAGAGAGATTGAAGTAGGAGCTGAACGATTCCAAGCCGCATCTGGCGGCATCCTGGACCGCCTTGCCGATGCCGTACATCGGACCATCCAGTCCTGCGGAGAGATCAGTAAACGAAGCGATCTATGGGACTCCCTGATCATTCTCGGAAATGGAGCCAAGATCAGAGGTTTCAAGGAAGCTCTAGTGGCAACCTTGCAAGCAAAGTACATCGTCTCACCCTCGTCCGCCACTATCTTCACCTCCGAACTTCCTTCAAACTTCTCCACGCCCGTCGCCACCGGAGCCAATACACCCCAGCCTGGTGTACAGCCGCAGCCGCAGCCGCAGCAGCCGCCGCCGCAGCAGCAACAACCGCCTCCTCACGGAGGAGGCGGTGTCAACCCACTCTTGCATGCCGCATTGACTGCGCAAAACCCCCAATTACATCCGCCGCAGCCCATGGGGCAATCCCCGATGCCGCAGGGATTACATTCGAGTGGCCACGGACAAACGCCGACGAGTATCAAGACGGCCAAGATTCCGGATTACTTTCCCGAGTGGAAAGAGGCCGGATATGATGAGGCCACGTTCCTAGGTGCGCAAGTGGCGGGCAAGTTGTTGTTCATTGTGGACGGGGGCGCTAGTAAGGGATATATGACTCGGACGGATTATAATGATCAAGGCCCGAGTGGGATACATGATGTACGGATGTAATGGAGATTTAGTGAGTAAGAATGGTGGCAATCCCCGTCCGTCGCCGCGTGAAAAAAAGTTGATTTGATGTGCAACCATCATGACCAAAAAGAAAAAAAGAAAAAAAGAGACAAGATGAAGCTGCTGTCAGCACAGATTTCCATCCGGGAATAGAAAGGAAACAAAGCGATACCCAGTCAGTCAGTCAGTCAGTCAGTCAGTTCAGTCCATTCTTCTTTTACCTTGACGCAGAAAGCTCTGCAGCAGACTCCCCACGCTTGCCAAAGTCTCGAGAG
>JH792532.1:110480-134267 GCA_000291705.1 Sphaerulina populicola P02.02b
CCCCTTTTTTTCTAAACTGCGAATAAGGGGGTAGACGAATAATAGTTACGAGACATCAAGATATCCTACCACACTACTCGAAGAGAGAGAGATAGAGAGAGATGCTGCTGCTGCTGCTCCAAGAAAAAAAAATGAATTCAGAGAAACATACCTAAATTTCATCCACTACAAAACAATCATTAACCTTCACGGCGAATCCGTATTCAACGCAGCGCCCACGACAAACTCCTCACTATAATGCCGAAAGGTCTCATCCCGCATCAACTTGCGCGGAGCCCTGCGGCCCGTAAACAGCTCAAACTGCGCAAAAGCCTGCTCGGGCAACATATCCAAGCCATCCATCAGAATCCAACCTTTACTTTGCATCTGCTGCACTTGGGTGACGAGGGCCGTCACAATCGGCATATACGCCAGTTCGACCACGACGCCCCCCGTGCGGCTGCTGAGCCAGTCTTTGCGCAGCGTGAAATTCGTCGGCTTGCCGTCGAGAGTTTGCGTTGGGATCGTGCTGACGATCATGGTCGGGTGGCGCATATTGGGCGGCCAGTCGCTGTGGAAGGACTCGAGGGCGGTGACGGTCGTGTTTGCGGCGTTGGTGGCACTGAGTTCGGCGATGCCGTTGGTGCGGATGAGTTGATTGTAGTGTTTGGCGAGTTCTTCGGCGTTGCCTGTGGTGCGGTTGCACACGAAAATGTTGTGTACGCCGAGCGAGATCATCGAGTAGATGGCTGCGCGTGCCATGCCGCCTGCGCCGCACACGAGCCCTGTGCTTTGGGGCCGGACCGTGTTGGCGGGCGATAGGCCTCGACGGATACAGGCTCGAATGCCGATCCAGTCGGTGTTGTCGCCATAGAGAGCTTTGACGGGTCCGGTCCGGTTGCGTTCTCGAAAGATGCCCACTTCACTCGTGATGGACGCGATGACGCTCTCATCTCGGAGCGGGATCACGGTATTGAGTGCCCCAATTGCTTTGGCGTGCGGACTCAGGAGATCCATCATGGGCAAGGTTTTCGTTTTGAATGGTTGCACGATTGCAGCTCCACCAAAGTCGTGCTCCCGCACCAGCGCCACAAAGTCTTCCAATGTCGAAGCCGAGTGCGTGCGGTAGGAGTGTGGCATGCCCATGGCCTGATACGCTGCGTTGTGCATCGCCGGTGACAGCGAAAAACTGACGTTCGCTCCGTAAATGAGAAAATGCATGGGCTCGTGAACGAAGCTCGCGAAGAGGGCTTCGCTGCGTTCTTTGGCTGTCACGAGTTGAAGAATCCCTTCGGAATGGTCACCATCAGCACTTTTAGGATCTGGAATTCGCTCAGGTGGCGCCACTGGCGTCAATGTGTTATTGAAGCACATGGAGGTTCTGCCGTGTCTGCCTATTGCAAATGATGAGTGAGGAGCCATAGACGCTGTTCCATGCTGGGGACGTACCAGTACAGTAGGCTATCAGGCGTGGCCCCTTGCCGCCATGCAAGGTCTGTACACGCTGCTGCAATGCTTGAATGGCAAAATTGTCCGCGAGAGTCCCGTTTGGCATCGTGATCTTCACGAGATCGCAGCCCAGATTCTGGGCCTTCTCGTAAATGTCCATGTATGCTTGGCCAGACCAGCCATCGTGCATGCGTGCGGCGGCAGCATACTCCCCAATCACGTGGGTGCGACCTTTGCTCGCGAGCAAGTGTCTGAGTTGACTCTGTTCAAATTGGAGGTCCAGTGTGCAATATTCGGGTCCCAGGCGGAGACAATACTCCAAGAGTTCCGCGCGGGACAGTTGCTTTTGTCGACTGTCTCGTTCGTCACGCGTGACCTCGATGACGATGGGCAAGATCGACGACCGTCGAATCACAGCAAACGCTTCGTTGACGAGGTTGAAGCAGCTGTGCTTGCCCAGTCGCCAGCTATCACCATAGCGAGGACTGGTGCTGATTTTCAACAGGACCGCATCGGCGCCGATCTGTGCCTCATCCAGATCGATTCGTTTGGAGACCACGTCTTCGGCGGAGAGCGTGACAGAAGATGTAAACTCGAGCTTGTCAACACTCATCTGCGACAGTGGATACGCCGACTGATGAGAGCGGCCCCGATCATGGTCGCCAATGATGTTGCGCAGAAGCTTCAAAAAGTCATGCTCGGTTCGTTTGAGGGTCAGAAAAGGACCATTCGAGGCTCTGCTCGATGCCTGGCGCGGCCCTTCGTTGGGTGAGAGACTGTCCATGGTCTCGGAGACGTTGAAGAAGTCATAGTTGGAGCAGTCTCGCAACAGAGCTTCCGATGCACGGATGACATCTTGTATGCGCTCTTCCGACCACACTTCTGGAAATGAGAAGGTCAAATGTAAGCACGTATCTGGAGTACTATCGTAGACTTGCCTGCCCACCTTCTACTTACTGATGTAGTCTTGGATGCCAGGAACATCACGAGTGACATAGATGACCGGATGCGATTGAGCCCAATCTCGAATCAATCTGGCGCCATCACTCTCCAGGTCTGCGAAGCTGCACACAATGACAGAATTCCGGCTGTTGGATTCGAGCAATCGCTTCAAGCCTTCACAATGTTTTCTTTGATACTCCGCAGAGCCCTGGAGTTGCCGATACGCAGTTCGATTCGTACCGGTGGCTTCTGTGAATGCTCGATCGGATTCGACCAATCTACGATTGTAGGCAGACGCTGCGAGAAAGCCCAAGGAACTCTTGCCCACCCCACGAACGCCGATCAGAAGGATAGATGCATCGGGTCCAAAAGCGACCTTCCGTGGTGATGGTGGACTTGGTGTGATCGTGCCGTTTGGGGGCGTTGGAGTGCCACTGGTTTCTCTCGACCTTGCAATCTGCTGTAAAGGTTCTTTCGTATTCGGTCGAGGCGAGACCAGTCGCTCAGTAGAACTCCCGCGCATATCCTGGTACGATCGCTTCACACCCGCGTGAAAGGTGGTCATGACATGAATAGTCCTTTTTGTTTCTGAGCGGCGGTGCTCCAGTGTGGACTCCGCTTGTATCTATCAATGTAGTTCTAGTCGATGCTTGCAGATGAGAGGCTCGTGACCATCATAGGACGGTGAAAGTACATGTACTGCCCGTAAGGTATTGTGGTCCTTGGCCCGGCATTGGAGCTCGAGCAAGTGAATAAATGCAGCCTGGACGCCAGAATTAGAACCAGGCCAGGCCTAGGAGGTACCTCCTAGACGCATGGGAGATGGGAGGACAGGACGAGCCAAGAGTTGGGCCGGATGAAGACTCTTCCACACATCCGAACCGAACGAGGAGCCAATCAAGCGTCCGCCCGCAGTCCAGTGGACATCATCGGTCAACTCCGTCTGTTTCTGTAGGAAAAAGTGAAGTGAATGGACCGAGCCGAGGAGACACGCTCGTCGAGAAAGATCATCGCAAGGGCATCGGATTTCTCTGGCTGCACGGTTGGCTGATTTCCATCTGCACCAGCGACTTCGACCCCGTGAATGGCCAGAAAAGTGCTGGAAGATGCGCTTGATCTGAGGGAGCCTGGTTATGTTGGAAGGCAGCCAAGAGCCTCCTGCAAATGGCCAGGAGTCGGTGTTGTCGGGCAGTAAGAGGACGCTTCCGGGAGATGCGGCGCAGAAGGCGAAGCGTGTGCGAGTGTCACGAGCGTGTGACCAATGTCGAGCCGGACGGGAGAAATGCGATGGCAATCGACCGTGCTGCCAGACGTGCCATGCCCAAGGCCGCTCGTGCACTTACTACGAGCAGCCAAAGAAGCGTGGAATACAGCCCAACTACATCCGGACTCTGGAGTTGACCTTGGCGTGGATCTTCAAGAACTTCCCCGAGAGTGAACAGCACATATCGAGTTTGCTGCCGGATCCCGGAGACCAAGCCCACCAACTGATTGCGTGGAAAGACGCCGTTCCAGCGGAAGCTCTGCACGCTTCATGGCGGCATAGCGTAGTGTGCAGGCAGATAGACCAATTGCTATCAGGCGCAGATATCGAGCTTCCGCGTCCCATAGCAGCAGCAGCGGCGGCGGCGGCGGCGGCAGTAGACAGCCAGGAAGCTCATCATGCGGATGATGCCCAGGCGTCTTACCAGTCGCCACCACCATCTGTGCCCTCAGATACGGGCATGGTTCCCCCAGACACAGCGAATCCAGCGGCAGGCGTTATGAATGTGCTCTCGCCACCACATGAAGCTAATGTAAGTGAAGTACTACCTAGTCTAGCATGTCTCTCGGTCCGAACAACTCGCCCGAGCGCGTACATATGAGGGCGAGCTTGAGCTCGCCCTCAATCTCCACTAGATGGCAAAAGTCTTTCTTCCCAGACACATCTGCTAATCGTGAACCACTCTAGAACACCACCAACGAACCGCTCAAGCTTCCACAGAACTCTTGGGCCTTACTCGAGCATTACTTTGCTTTCACCCACACATGGCTGCCAATGGTTGAGCGTCACGATGTCCTGAAGCTCATGTACTCCTACCCTCCAGGTGAGTGCCACAATCCATCTAGCGGTATATTCCGAATGGGCACTGCGCATGGTCGCGCCAGCATAGTCTGCTCTCTGAAATGTCACGAGGAAATTGGAATGGAAGCCGCCATTTGCCAGCACTCATCCTATTCGCCATACTCTGTCCTGCGTGTTATCAGCTCTTTGCATTGATCCTTGCTTGAATGTCAGCGGCAGTATCATGTTGTCAAGGTCGCCGAGGACAAGCTTCAGGACCAATCTTGCGGCGGGCGTCTTTTGGGGTCATTCGCTTACATTTGGCTCGTTTGTTCAGGAGGATTGCGGAAACAAGACGCTCTCGGAGCGGATCACGCTGAATTGTGGAGTATCATGGCCCTCGCCTCCTTACAGAATGGTGCCGAAGACTCTGTGGCCTGTCGAAACACTGCTAAATCTCTCGTTCCGAACGAACATGGCTTTCAACTGGGCCATATCAAGGTACGTCTGGGACACTTCTATCTCTTCTATGGCATCGAACACTCCAGATTATCCGGCTTGTAGAAACGTGAAACGCACCGGAAGCGCCAGAAGGCACATAGAGAGGACGTTGTGCAGGAAGCTGATATATTCATGGCAGGCGTTGCTCATTCTCGGCCTGGCAGAGATCATGGAACGAGCCTGGCTACCTGCATGGCTGACCATTGGATCAGCCATTCGCCTATTGACATATTTTAAACTTGGAAGAGGTACCAGCACGACTCTCTTCGAAGGCCGGACCAAACATACTCTGCTGGCCGCATTCGTGCTCGAACGCGCAGTTGCCTCACAAACGGGCGCTATCGCCCACATCAGGCCAGCAGATATTCAGCATGTCGGCTTCTTAATTGAAGATGGACTCGAAGAATGGTCGCCGTGGCAAGATCCTGCGGCTGGTGCCACTTCGAGTATGGCGAGATCTCCCACCAGATCGATGAGTACGTTCAACGAGCTAGTACGAATTGCTTTACAGTTCCCTTCCGATAGCATCCTCAGCAGTCCTGGACTATCAAACCTGCCATCAACGATGGAGGCAATTACTAAGCTTCTCATCAATGCGAGTGACAGCACTCAACGCCTCCACCCATCTCAGGTATTGGCAGGCCGGAAAGCACAAGTACCAGTGGAAGCGAGTAAGTGCCGCACAAGAGCTGGATTTCACACATCACTTGATCCCCATTGACGCGAGAAAGGGCCTTGTCAAAAGGCCTCATTGCTTTCACAGGCAAGTGCTTACCATGTATGTCATTAGGTCGAGTCCAGGCTTCAAGCCATAGTTCTACTGCGTTCTCCCCGCCCTCTGCCGACAACACGCGATTCCAATTCATGAGCCTCCCGAGCGAGAGCATGGAAGGACTCGCCAGCAGTACTCATGCAAATCAGATGCAGCAAATCCCAGGCCCGAGCAATTGGACCACGGGACCAGTCGCCACAGAAATGTTGCAAGACGTTGCGCCAGGAACCGAGGATGCAGGATCGGCCAACGGTCCACCCGGGTCGGACGTGTTTGAGGAATTAGCAATGCTCGATCGCACCGATTTCTCCTCGAATCCTAGCTTCATGCAGAATCTCGGATTTGGGCCTGACCTGGATTTGGCCGAGTTCTTTGGCGCAGACTATCAGCCCTCCAATCCTCTCCTGACATATACGCAACCCGCAACATATGCCAGTCCGACGCAAGACTTTGAAGCGACAGGCAACGACGCGGGTTGAGAGAAGCGCCTCGCTCAGGAAAACACTGCCATGCTCATTCCGTGCGGCCGCCTCGGGAGTGGGCGAGCACGATGAGAGATATGTTCATCGACAACGTTCTACTCTTCCGTGCTGGACTGGGAGGGAGCAAGTCCTGCTGAAAGCTGCCCATTCAAAGCTGTGAAGATGGACGAGGAGGAGGAGGAGGAAAAGACTAGGTACCCAGCACGTTGCTCGATGGTGCAAGGAGTCTGGAAAGGAAGAAGATGGGTTCCATTGGTTGGCAGTTCAGATACATGTAGCAGGTGAAGATGAAGGGGATGGGAGCCGATTGATACCTCAGGCCAACGGTCTGGTAGGTGGTACCAGGTAGCTTAGTAGGAGGTAGGAGGTAGGACAGAGAGTAGTAAGCACGACGAGCGAGATGTGGGCCTTCTTTCTTCACATGCAGATGACGGCACCGTCGTCTCCATCCACATTTTGGGAACTTGACCTCCTCCTCCTCCTCCTCCTCCTCCTCCTCCTCCTCCACTCAGCACACTCACTCCATCCACCCCCATTGAAGATGCCACAGTTCAAGGTGACCACCAACGACGTCAAGGCATTTCTGCCAGACCGCTCCAACGGCCACTCCAGCGCCATCCCCAGTGAGAAGCGACTGGCCTCTGCCAACAGCAATCTCATCACCGGCCTGCCATCTGTGCCTGTCACGTTCGAGCGACAGCCATACCACGCCGGCGCCAACGACGTTCTCCAGCATCCCGGCACGGCTCGCGCCAATATCGCGCCTTCTAAAGAGTCTCCGCGCGGAACTGAGGTGAGTTCCTCCCAGTACTTGGCACCCTTTCATGTCCAGATATACCTTACCTGCTTACCTTCGACCTGTCACCTCGCAGGGCTGGGCCGAAAACCACCAGCATCAAACAGTGCTACAGCAACACTGTGAATACTTTGACCAGGACCGTGATGGAGTCATCTGGCCCTTGGACACCTACCGCGCATGTCGCGGCTGGGGTTGGAACCCTCTTCTCTCCGCCATTGTCATGATCATCATTCACCAAGGTCTCTCGTATCCTACCTGCCCTTCCTGGATTCCTGATCCCTCGTTCCGCATCTGGATCAACAATATCCACAAGGACAACCACGGCAGTGCCTCGGGCTCTTACGACCAGGAAGGGCGTTTCAGACCACAGCAATTCGAGGACATATTCTCCAAGTACGACCAGGGACACAAGGGCGGACTGACGATCGGTGATCTGCTTCGCTTTCACAAAGGACAGAGGTTCGCGATGGACTTTTGGGGACAGACTGCGACTTTCTTGGAGTGGACCGCGGTGTACCTGCTGCTATGGCCCGATGACGGCGTGATGCGCAAGGAGGACGTGAGGAGGATCTTCGACGGCAGCATCTTCCAGCACAAGGCAGATGAGTACAAGCGGAAGCAGGAAGCGAAGACACAGTAGTCGGTCACGAGACTTGTATACCATAGATGCCAATTGTCAGCAGCCCAAGTGCATAAAGTAGCGGCATCGTTCGGCATTCGTTCTAGAACTTGTGACTTTCTACCTCCCTCCTACCTCTAGCTTCTTACTCTACGGCCTATACAACTCTTGGAAAGTCTGATACGTGATTCCTGTACTTCTCCGTGTATCTCTCCACCACTGCAAGAGTGGAACGCCGTCGCTACATGTATGCTAGCAGCAGCTTTCTCGCCTCATATATTCGGACTGAGCTGGTCATACTTGACACACATTTCCACGCTCTCAACGCTCGCCTGCAAGAACTTTCTCGCTTCGAGGCCTGCCCATACCTTGACCATCGACAAGTCACCGTTTTTGAGGAAAGAGCTACCACTTTGTGCTCCAAGCTGTCGTAGAATGGGTAATGCACTGTACGAGAGAAATCAGTATAGCCGAGTCACACACAGACTGGGGCGAGTATGACTTACCCAGAAAACAGATCCAGGTCCGGATCCAAGGTCCGGCCAATTCCCTCCAGTAGAAGAATCGATAGCACGACGTTGACAAAGTCACCTTCCAGCCGAACATGGTGTGATCGCACCATATCCAAGACTTCGTTCAATATGTCCCCAATCTTGATGTTGCCCAGTGCGAAAGTCCTGCTCTTGACTCCAAGCACGAGGTGTTGCATGCGAAGCGCGAAGACCTCTTCGTCGATCACCGCATCGGGCTGTCTGCATCTCTCGACCATGAGACGACCGGATTTGTACCCATCGAATTCCGCAACAGACTTGAACAAGTCCAAGAAGTTTCTCCTGTTCTTCTCATTAAGCTCCGTGACGAGTCCTGCATCGATGAAGATGAGCTGCGGCCTGAAGTTCTCCTTGTCGATTTGTGCCAGCTCGTTGAGCCATGCTTCTTTCTCGTGTCTGTGCGGTCGCAGTCGTGATAGAACGTGCTCCGTGACATCCTCGCCATTCTTTGCATCTGGTTTTGGGTCTCCGACGAACTTCTCTCTGATCCGTGTCCCAATCTCTGTTCGTTCGTGCATAGTTGCTGGCTTGTAGAAGCGCACCATGATGTTTCCGGGGTGGAGGTCTGCGTGGATGAAGTTATCGATCAACAGCATATGGAGGAATGCATCGAGTCCCTCATCAGCAATCTCCTTTTGGAAGACACCACCACCATTTCGCAGGAAGTGTTCGAGGGGGATTCCCGTGGCAAACTCTTCTACCAGGACTTGGCGCGTCGTGTACTGCGTATACGGATATGGGAACCATGCTGTTGATCTGTTCCGGAAGTTCTTGCGGAAAATCGTCAAGTTGGCAGCCTCGATTCGGAGATCCAGCTGGAGCCTCATCATCTCGCCAAACTGCTTGACTTCGTCCGGGAATGAGAACCATTCCATTGTCGGTATGGCATTGATGATGCTTGCGAAGGCCCCCATGATTTTCAGGTCCCGCCGGACAATTCTTTCAATCTTCGGATGCAGCACCTTGATCGCCACATATTTGCTCGGCTCTCGACGTGGCGTGATCTTCAATAATGGATCCACCGTCTTCATCGCCCGTTCTGTGAAGTTCTTAGGCTTGTCTGCTGCCTCGTCGTCCGTGGCTGCCAGGTCCGACTTCAGTTTCGCCTTATACACCTGCGCAATAGCTCCGACTCCAAGTGGAGTTTCGTCAAACTCCTCAAAAATATCCTCAAACTTCCTGCCAAATGCTCGTTCTATTGTCTCTTTGGTGATTTTCAAGCTGTGTGCTGGCGCGTCTGAGTGCAAAGAAGACATGATGGCACACATTTGCTGGGGAAATATGTCCGTCCTGCTGGCCGCCCACTGACCCAGCTTAATAAAAGCTGCTCCTGCGCGCTCCATGCTCGATACCAGGAAGCCATACCACCATATGGTGCCGCTCCTTTCATCGTCCTTGTCTGGGTTCCGAGCTCCAAGCCACATCACAGGCACACTCACAATCACAGGTACGAAGATGATGACCAGATGGACGAAACGAAATCCTGTGGCGATGGGCTCCACGAGCCAAGTATTGAAGAACCTCCATACCTGTACTCGGAAGCCATTGCTGTTTTTCAGTCTGTCCGGCACGCGATCTGCTAGCTCTTGTCGGGAGATTTCCAGCATGTGCTCTTCGTGCGTCAGACCATTTTCGTTGCCCTCGTTGTCCTCTGCTATTGACACGAACGCTGCCGGACTGAGTGCGGCGAGGAGTGCCGTTCCTCCTTTGACGGGCGAGGGCGGCGGGGTGCGAAAGACCTGACGAGCATTGCGCAGGAGGGAGAAGGATCGTCTGCAACGGCCACTTCGCACGCTGTATTGGATCTGCCGCAGGACTTGCGGTGGTGCAGACGCACCGCCTCTGTTCTGCTGGAGTCCTCTGAGGCATGTCCGGCCCCAGGTAATGGTGGCTCGCATCGTGGGACGCGTGCTGTCACCGGAGAAGATTGCAGCTCGAGGTCATGGTACGGTGGGCTGCTGGAATCGGCGGCACAGAAGTGATGGCCGGGTGTGTCGATGTCGAGTCCATTGTCCATCTGGACCAGTTGAGGTCTCTGAGGAGATCCATCAGGTAGAACACGGTCGCATCGACGTCACCGGACCGACCGACGTTCACAAGCAAAACCCACTTTACCTTTTATAGGCGCGGATTAGGTGGATGAGGCCGAAGTTCTGCCGTGGATATTGTTCTACTGTAGACAGTATGATATCCTGGTCAACTCAAGCACAAGGTATAATGGAAACAAAGCGTGATGGATAGGAGGTAGCAGCGTCTGATGGCACAATGTGTGGAAATCTACATCTATAGCATATGTACCTCCTTAGTACCTCCTGATGAAGCTGCTCACTCCATCTCCTCTACCTCTCTATCGTACACCACCTTCCCAAACTTCCACACCATTTCGACCGAGAAGCGCCGCACGCCGTCCTCAGACACCTCGTCCAACACAAGTAGATCAGCATCTGCGTCCGCATCCAGACACCCCTTCACCCCTTCCAAGCCCAGCATCTTTGCCGGTGTACTCGTCACGCTCGCAATAGCTTCCGGCACCGTACACATGCTCCAGTTCCAGAAATTGCTCACGCACTCTACTAAATTGCAACAACTCCCAGCAAGCTTGTCCGTCCCCTCAAGCGTCAGCACAGAACCCTTCTTCACGAAGCGGTCCCCGTTTGTCCATTCATATACTCCATCAGGTTGTCCAACCGTCTTCATAGCGTCGGTCACGAGAATGAATCCCTCCGGATGTGCATTCCATGCAATATTGACCGTCGTGGGGTGGAGATGAATCCCGTCAGCGATGATGCCAAAGTATGGTCGCTCCGTATCTTCTGCTTTGCCCAATACGCCAAAAGGCCCAGGATTGCGGTGGTGTAGAGCAGGCATCTGGTTGAACAAGTGGGTGATCATCTTGGCGCCGTTGCGGATGGCGTCGCTCGTTTGCTCATATGTCGCCTCAGTATGACCAATCGAGAAGATAATGCCCCGGGACGTCAGATCGGGTACGAGAGAGGATACGCCGGGGACTTCTGGAGCTGCCGTGATCATCTTGATGGGACCCGGAAGCCCTGGAGCAAGGTGTTCTTTCCCATAGCAGCTTTCCATACTGGACATACCTGCGCTCGCTTCCCGAAGGACGTCCAGGCTATGTATACCATTCTTAGTGGGTGATATGAAGGGTCCCTCGCAGTGCGCTCCCAAGCTCTCACTGCCCTCGGATGCATCTCTGTGCTCTCCACTGGGACCCAAATAAGGCAGGACTTTGTGGTATAGCTCCGGGTTGTTGCTCGGGATAGTCGGCAAATAGCTCGTCACCCCCGTTTGCACCAGCCTCTTGTTCAACGTTTTGAGCATCTTGACGTACGCCGAGATATCCTCCTCTCCGGCCTCATTAGTGGGTATCGTGGAGAAGTCGTCGCCAAAGGCACCGTTGAATTGCACGTCGATAAAGCCGGCACATACGATTTTGCCCTGGAGGTCGATGATGTGGTCGGGAACGACATGGTGCTGATAAAAGACTTCCTGTCTTCGCAAGATCTTGCCAGTGATGGAGGAAATCCAGAGGTCGTCTTCCACCAGAGTGCCATTCTTCACGAGTCGTCCGCCTGTCAAGCGTGTCACGCCACTCTTTGGTCGTTCGGGTGATATTGCCATAGGCATGTCGGCGGCAAGTTGCGACACTATGCGACCGCAGGACAGTCTTCACGATGCGCAGGCCTATGGAGTCAGTAGGTGTTGGAGCTGAAGTAGGGTACTGTCAGTATGCTGCATCGAAAGTTCGAGTCCAACTGGCTCTTGAGCACAGTGAGCAGGGAGGGCTAGAAACAACCAGCTGTGGCCTGTACATGTATAGGGCAGGCAGTACGCATCGAGCCAGCCGATGAAAATGAGGCCAGCCAGCCCAGCGATAAGACGTCACGACGATGCCAGCGAGAGCGAAAAACCTCAGCTACCTTACCTTAGTCGAGCTCGACATGTGCTTTGCTTTGCATCGTTCGTGACAACTGCTCCATGTCGATGCCACCGCCACCGCCATGCCGTACTGCCTGCCCTATCGTCATATCGTCCTATCGCGGCAATACCTATGAACGCATGGCTCGCAGAGGATAAACGTGACCCATGGCATCAGCACGTTGCAGCCGGCGGACGGTGATGATGATGATGATGATGATGAGCAGCCTTTGTCAAGTATGTACAGTGACCTGTAGTTAGGTAGGTAGATCCTGGATGGATGGTGGCATGTGGGTGTTGCATACCTCCTAGGAGGTACTGTACTGGCCGGCGGGGGCCTGGGTGAAGAGTCCCTTCACGACGTGTGCCAGAAGATGTTGTTCCCGCCGAGTCTTTTCGACAACGAGTGTTCTGGCCCGAGTCTGGGCAGCCTCTGGAGTCTGGAGTCTGGATGACTACCTCCTACTGTAACTAGGAGAGGTACCCGGTCGACTACTACAGTACATACCTCCTAGATGCTACCTTACCTTACCCTACCGTACCTCGCACTCTCAGCATCCCGGGCTCGCCTATCTGCTATGCGACTCTACTAACATCATACACTGTCTAGGTTCCATATTACTTACACGGTTCATCACACTAGAGAGAGCTGTGGGAAGGCTGCTGCAGACTGCAGTGCACCAAACACAGCAGAGCCTCCTCCACTCGACCACATACTGGGCCCGCTGAGCGAGCAACGAGCTGGGCCCCGTCCCCGTGATTGCCTCCCTCCCTCCCTCCCTATACCTCCTAGGAGGTACCGCCGTCGTGTGGTCTCGTTCCGGAGGATGAGGTACCTGATTGACTAGGTAACGAACCACCTCGCACGCGATCCATAAGTCCCTATCACCACGCGTCGCGTCTGCTTCTACCAGGCTACGCGGGCAGCAGCTAAGCGCCTGTCACCTGGGCCTGCCGAATGATCGTCGTGCCGTGGTCGAGTCAGTGGAGTCCTGGGACGCCGTCGGGATGGCCAGCACTACGGGCACTGGCGTTGGCATTGGCAATGGCACTTTGGGGCTCAATCCCGTTTGGGACGACATGGATCGGTATGTCACCCAAGAGCTTACCTGTCCGTCCAAACCTTAAGGTCGTCGTTGGGGTTGCATCTCTAGCAAGCACACTGTGAGGGATCTCGAAGCTAATCGCCATGGCAGAACTCTGGGTCAGCTCCTCATGGTAAGTTGACCTGCTCATTGCAACGTTGCACTGCAATATGTGGCTAGTGTGAAGCCGATGCTCATCATTGTGCCTGGATAGATGGGATTCGAGGGCACCAGCGTGACACCACAAATCAAGAAGCTTATTCAGGAGGACTATCTGGGCTCCATTCTACTAAGTGCCAAGAACCTCAAGAGTAAGACGAAGCCTTTGGCAGCTGACACATCCGTGTCGTGTATCGTAGGTACTGATATTGTCCAGATGCCGAGCAATGTACTGAGCTGGTTCTCGAGCTACAAAAGTTGGCCTATGATGCTGGCCATCCAGTGCCGCTGCTCATTGGCATCGACCAGGAGAATGGCGGCGTCAACAGCCTGTTCGATGAGATCTACATACGACAGTATCCATCTGCTATGGGCCTGGCAGCGACGGGCTCCAAGGAGATTGCGTATGAAGTAGCGAAAGCGACTGCCGAAGAGATTTCAGCATGTGGCGTGAACCTGATGATGGGTCCAGTATTAGACGTCTTGACTAACGCAAGAAACCAGCCCTTAGGAGTACGTACCACTGGAGATGACCCTCAAGAAGTTTCTGCCTATGGTATCGCCTTCATGAAGGGATATAAGGATGCTGGCTTGAGCACCATGGGAAAGCACTTTCCATCGTATGGCAGCCTAGAGTTTCTGGGCTCTGCTTTGGACGTGCCTACCATCACCGAGAGCCTGGAGTCGCTCAGTTTGAACGCACTGGTGCCTTTCCGCAATGCCATCAAAGAAGGTTTGGACGCCATGATGGTGGGTGGCTGCGCAATGTCTTCCGCCGGTCTGAATGTCATGCATGCGTGCCTATCCGAGCAAGTCGTGAACGATCTTCTCAGAAACGACTTACACTTTGACGGTGTGGTCATCTCCGACTGTCTCGAAATGGAAGCTCTCAGCCATAACATTGGCGTAGGCGGTGGCACCGTCATGGCAATCAACGCTGGCTGTGACATCGTGCTACTGTGTCGCTCCTTCGTGCACCAGCAGGAGGCTATCGAAGGCTTCAAGCTTGGAGTCGAGAATGCAATGATGTCCAAGGACCGCTTGAAGCAGTCGCTGCAACGGGTACTTGACCTCAAGGCGAAATGCACCACCTGGGAGAAAGCGCTCAATCCTCAAGGCATCGAGCTTCTATCGCAGCTGCAGCCCTTGCACACTCAGCTATCGACAAAAGCATACAACTCATCAATCACTGTAGTGCGAGACAAAAACCGATTGTTGCCCCTCACTAATGTCATTGAGCCAGAGGATGAGCTTCTTCTGCTCACGCCGCTCGTCAAGCCCTTGGTAGCTTCTGCTGCTGCGAGAGCGCTCTCCGAGCAAGCCGCAAATGGTTCTCCCGAGCCAGAACATCTGCAGCGGAGTGCATCGGTCATGAGCGGCGAACGCGTGTTTCGAGAGCTGGGTCGAACGCTTGCTCGGCAGCGCACTGGCCGCGTGCTACACACATCGTACACTGCGAACGGGGTGCGACCGCAGCATGAGAATCTCATTAGCAGAGCGAGTGCCATTATCATTGTCACTGCCGACGCGAATCGCAATCTATACCAGCACGGTTTCACCAAGCATGTGTCGATGATATGCAACATGCACTACACGTCTGCAGGCGAGAGGAGAGAGAAGCCACTGATTGTGATATCTGTCAGCTCGCCATATGACTTTGCCATGGACCAAAGCATTGGCACATACCTATGCACATATGACTTCACCGAGACCGCACTCATGTCGTTAGTGAAGGTTCTCTATGGCGACTTCATCCCTGCGGGTACTCTCCCTGGATCGATTAGCCAAAGTCAGAAGTTGTCGCAGTCCAAACAACACTGGCTCGTGGAGGCATTCAATGAGGAGCGCGACGCAAACTCGCTCGACGTGCTTGTCAAAGCGGTCGTCGATGGCAATGCGCCCGGCTTGCACTCGGAAGTGGCAAGTGCAACATCGCATTCCTTTCTCCTGCGCAATCCCGAGATCCATGAGGCGCACTTTGTGGTCAGAAACAGCTCGACACAAGCGCTGTATGGTTTCTGCGCCACGTACTTCTTTCCCGCCACAGGTACAGGCGTCATCGGCGCCATCTTTGTCGACCCGAGCAGGAGGAAGCTTTCGATCGGCCACTCGCTACACAATCGTGCGATACGCACGTTGCTCCAGAGAGAAGGTGTCAAACGCTTTCAGCTCGGCTCGCGTTTACCCAGCATATATCTGGGAATACCAACTGGCCATGGAGGTGAACGCAAGCGTCTGAGATCCTGGTTTGCGAATCTAGGCTGGAATACTGCACTTTCCCGAGCGATTTGCAGCATGGTCGCCCGTGATCTTTCGACTTGGTCCCCGCCTGACGGCATGGCTAAGAGCTTGCAGAGTGCTGGGGTCGATTTTGACCTAGTATATGGATGGGACTACGCTGGGCCCGTCCTCGATCATATCAAGACGAATAATAGACAAGGTCTGGCGGAAGTTTACCGGATGGCGTTGGCCGACCCTTCAGCGTGTGGAATCATTCGTGCCAAACGGCCTGAAGATGGAGCCATCGTCGGTACTGTGGTGCTATACAATATGCAAAGCTCACTTGCTGAGTTTATCCCGAGCATGAAAGACCTGGGAGAACTTGCTGGTGGCATCTCGTCACCAGTCATCAGCCCCAGTGTGGGAGAGTACTCGACACTGCTGCAAGGCCTGATCTTGCTCGGCATGCGGCAAGTCAAGCAACAGGGATGCAACGTGTGCATTCTGGATTATGTGAGTCGCTTTGGATCGTGAAGAAGCAGCATGTTGCTGTCACTGACAACCTCCTGCAGATGGACGGCGACGGCAATTTCGATGGCCTGAGTGGCATGGGCTTCAGCGTACTGCACAACTTTGAAGAAGTCAGCTGTGATGCTGCAACCTGGACCAAAATCCCGCCTTCTTGACACAGCGTTTGCCAATTAATGGTTTGATTCCCCTGTGACATGGCACGTGCTATACATGTACTTGATATACCCTCATCTCCATAGTGTTACGATATGATCTGGTCACCTAATGATGTTCGAGATGGCGAACAACCTTGTCATGACATGTATATATTTTCACAACTCTCTCAGCAGCTTGTCCTGGTCCCGCTATGTATGGCTGGCGGCTCAGATAGGAATGTTGCACCTACGCCCCAGAGGGATTTAAAAAAAACAATACACTACAGGTACGCTTCTCGATGAAGTCATTGCTCTCGTGAGGAGGTACCTCCTACGGGTACATGTACATGTATGTACTTGTATACCTCCTCCCGAGTAGTGTAGTCTCACTGTTCACGTGCGCGCCGGTAGAACTAGCTGAGGCTCTCCACGCTGGGGGGCCAGTTAGCGACTCTTGCACGGGCAGCCTATCACCGCAATTTCAGCGCAACGGATCCCGGATCATCACCACTGACCACTGGTCCACGTCTGCCTTGAGCCACAACCAGAATGCGCTTCCACGTGCGGGACTGTCCTGCACATCACAACGTGCCCTGCCTCCAGAGTGAATCGTCGCGGGATCCCGAAGCGAGAACGAGTGGAAGGTAAGGGAAGGGAAGGGAAGGGAAGGGAAGGGAAAGGTAGTTCTTCCATCTATCGAGCAGGTCGGGCTATCGCAGTCGCACAAAAGCTGCACCACATTCAGCTTCCGGACGATACACTGGCCCTGCCTCGAAGGCGGATGGTGTGGTGTGCAGCAACGGATGAGCGCTGGATGAAAGTGAAGGACGACGCACTCGCAGTCGAACACCGACGACCCCGTCCATCTCCCCCCGTCGAACGAACACCCGGATCCTCGCGTGGGTAGGAAGGACGACGACGTCGTTTCGACCACTCGAACGAGAGCGCTGCCCAGAGGCTCGAGTGGACGACACGCTCTTGGTGGACTGGCCGTAGTCCTATGCGCCGCTCTCGCCTGCAGTCCTACCGTACCGCAAGGCCGGCGCTGATGCGACGTCGCCGTCATGGATCTCTCAGGCTTCGATCCGTCGACCATGACCTATCTGGCCACGCAGATGCAGCAACCGAACTCCGTCGGACAGGACCCCTACCAGGAGATGCTGTTGCCGACAGAGTACAATGACCACCACTCCACCTATGGAGGTTATGCCGGGTACGTGTGCGCATTGAACAAGTTCGAATGCCTGCTTCCCGCGACCATCGGAGGCTGGTCTCAGCCCAGGTGAGACGGTTTCGTACTGACTGACGATGATGAACCTCTGTGCAGAAGCGACGACCTCAACCTCCTCGCCTTACACCAACAACAACAACAGCAACAGACCACGCCGCTTCCTCTCAAACGCTTCGCCGGCGCATACGAAGACCCCTTCTCAGACGTCGTCAGTGCCTTCGATGCGCCGACGCAGGACTCGCATGAACCAGAAGCCCCATTGAGCGATCCGAACAATAAGCTCCTCGGCTTCTCCTTGCCCACCTTCGACTACACACTGCTCGATTACACATATCGCCGAACGACCATCTCCCTGGCAGCACAGCTCCATGGCATGTTCTTTTTGGCAGAGTCGCCCTGGGCCTCTGCCGGCGATGCCAATCCACCACCTTCCGAGCTCACTTGCTACCGAAGGAATCTATTTCAGATCACCGGAGAGATTACACTCCCGCGAACGTTGCGCTATATCTTGACCGAGCAAGGAGAGCAAATACCCATCATTGGTCAAGAGCTAGTAATCAGTGCCAATGAGTCTACAGAAGGAAACTCTGTCAAGGTCATATCGGTCCCCTGGAAGACGCCTGCGGGCCCTTCCTCGTCAGTGCCGGAGGACAAGACGGAGCGTGAGCCGCCATCCATACCTCTGGATCTCATGAACGTGCAGGACTTGAACACAGACTATGCCAGTTTCCCATTCCAGTGGAAACGGTTGCAGTTCAGGATCGCAACAGCAAACAACGGAAGGCGCAAAGAGCTGCAACAACACTTTGTAGTGCGACTCAAGGTCCTGGCTACTTTGGCGACTGGCGGCAAGATACCAATTTGCGAAGTGCAGTCGAGTGCTATTATCGTGCGTGGTCGAAGTCCACGGAACTTTCAGTCTCGCAAAGATCTGCCCCTCAGTGGGAATGGTCATATGCGCAAGACGTCCAACGTGACACGTGCGGCGACTGTTCACGGCGGGGAGAAACTGAGAAGTGAAGCGCCAACATCGGCGCCCGTGAAAACGGAAGCTCCAGCCCCTGCCATGTCCATGTACTCGTACGATGCTCACGAAGGCATGCTGTCACACGAACCATATCAATGGCAGCAGCAAGCGAATGCTGGAGCGCGCGATCCATCAGCAATGGCGCCTCCCCGAACACTACCTCAGGACCTAGGACATGCCCATCCGGCAACTTCTCCTGGACTGCAGCCACCGACGAAGGCTGCAAGGCCACCACCTGCGCCAATCAATCTTTCGCTCGTAGAAGACGACTCTCCGAAGCCAGGAAGTAGTCAAACCCCTCCTGATTCAGCACAGAAAGCCAAAAGGTTGCACCTTCCCGCTCGGCCGCCTTCTTTTTCAATCAACACTATCAACAGTCCAGACGAGAGTGCCGATCTTCTATACGAGTACTTCCCGTTGAGTCTAGACGACTGGATGCCGCCCGTGGACGCAGTCTATCGACCTCACGTGGTGCATCATATCAAGCTGAGGTCTGATCCTAGAGACCCCAGTACCTCGCATAGCGCTAGATCGAAAAGTAAGCGCATGTATGTACCCGACGACGATTGAAGGTCTCCAAGCCAACGAGTGCTACATCATGAGAGCATTCTGAGCACCTCGACCGCTATTTGCGGTTCCTAGCTGTGATGATGCCGCATTTGCCGGAAAGCTCGGCTCCCGGCATTGCATCTCAAGCCATTACTTACATCCAACAATCGACCACTTTGCGCATGGATAGCAGGCACTATGAGGTCTTCAGTCTCTTGGCTTGCCGCAATCTCCGAGCTCTCGTTTTCCAAGATACAGCGTTGATCTATGCAATCGCCCCTTGAACAGAGTGCCAGGTGGACAATTCCAGAGATTCGCAGGGCACAGTCTAACAGAGTATGCACTGTCTTTCAGGTACCTCCAGATTCTCACGGTATGTCGTGTCACGACGACTGTCCTTTCACGACCTTTAGTCGTCTGACAGGCCTTTCCCAGGCATCGAGAATTTTGTTTTCGCCCACATGTCTCCGATCCAAGACGATCGACGCGAACCGATTTCCAATGAACAAACGAAGGATTTATGCATTTCCTGACTTTATGTTCCCAATCTGTCCCAGGCTCATCAAAGAGCAACGGAGCACGGAGCAGTACTTCCAAGCCAACTCTAAAGAGGACTCCGATAGGAAGATCTTAGTCACAAATGGAAACCGAGTTACTGATGTTATGTTGGGACCAATCCTAGGCTACATGTAGCTAGCTAGACCTACCTGGGTACTGGAGGTTAGGTAGTTAGCACAATTCATGCCTCGCAACCTCTTCTGCCTTAGGCATATTTGGCCCCCTACCATTTAGAATTTTTGAAGTTTTGCTCCCGCCGCATATAATTGCCCGTTTCAGAGGCAAAAAAGAATTTACCAAGGTTATTTGTTGCTAAATACTTGGCATACTGACTGCAGTAGAAAACTATTGCTCGAGGAAAATCAAGAGTAGGAGATGGATAAGATGTTGTCTATAGAAAAGAATGAAAATGAAAATGAAAATGAAAAGGCGGCAAGGGGGTGTAAGAATTATGATTCGTGTGGTGAATATCTTGTTCATGATGATTAGGAGAGAGATGAAGAGGATTTTCTTGTATTCGTAATGTGAGAAGAATTGACGGTGGAGGTGGCAACCACACGCCACCACAGTCGCCACAACGCCATGCGCCCCCCAGTCGCTCATCATGCTTTCTTTCGGACACGTAGCGGTAGTAGTGGTAGTAGTGGTAGTAGTGGTATCTCAGAAGACTGGAATTCTCCAAAAATAAAAGATCAGACAAGAAATGGACACCACACATGTTCACGCTTGTGCCTCCATACAAGCGACTGCCACGGCAGCACCGAATATGGAGCTTTCCGGAGCCATGCTCAACGTGACGGCACCTCGCGAGCCACCCGACTGTTCGCAGAGGTCATCCAGATAGGTTTGACAACGTTGCCGAAAGCCGGGATACTTTTCGATAATGGTTCCATTGCATGCGATGGTGACGCCAGCAGACGATTGGATCAAGGCTTCGGCCTCGGTGCGCACCGTCCAGAGCGCGTGCATGGCCGTTGCCAGGTGCGCAGCTGCTCTGCGAGACACGAGGCATGCGACATCGCGCACCAATTCGAGGTCTCGCGTCCGCGGCGTGGAGGGAAGGGGGTGCGCCTGCAGAAACAGAGAGCGCGCTTTTTCCAAGTTTCGGGAAGGGTCGCTCTCAAACGCTGCTAGTGTTTTGCTGTCCAACGAGTAGGCGTGCTCCCAGCCCTCTGGCATGTGCCCGCCAAAGAGGCCCGCGTGCTCGACCGCGTCCACCAAGATCAACCGGGCAATCTCTCCCAGGTATCGACCCGAGATCTGGTACTCCAATGGCTGGAAATCGGGCAAAGAATGGTTAGTATTCAACTTTTCGTCATATCTCGTCTTGGGTAATGAATGCTGTCCAATCATACTGAACTCTGTATTGATCAGCACACGCTCCGCCTGTTCATACCATGACTCGGGCCGCACGCCGAACTTCAATGTTCCCAATGACTTGCGAGGGAGGAAGACACCCGCGTTGGTGCCCGTACCCAAGATCAGAGACATGCGGGTCGAAGGATCGCGATAGGCTTGCGACATGAGGGTGCCGGCACTGTCATTGATGATGGCCCGCATTTGCACATTTAGGTTGCGGGCGTTGCACGACCGCATGATGAGCTCGCTCAGGTCCTGCCCCTCCACGCCCTGGTTCGCCTTGAAGCCCTTTCCCATAGCTCCGAGCCGGCCACTGCGCGGGGATGTCTGCTCGATGGGAAACGACCAGGCCAGTCCCATGGCCAGTCGTGCGTTGGTCGTACCATTGAGATGATTGTACTCGCCCAGCATGTCACCAATCCTCTCAGCCATCCAATCGAAGAAGGCTTGCCCTTCGAGACCGCGGATCTGCTCCGTGATGGCGAAGCTGCGTATCCTGCGGATCTGCAAACCATCAGCACCCGGCTTGCTCTTCCCCGAGAGGCGTATGAGAGCAATGCGAAAGGTCGAGCCTCCCACGTCCAGAGCGAGGAAATCGCCCCGCTCGTGTCCGGTGGGTAATGTATGGGTATATGAAGGCAGCATGGAGATTGCCGACTTCTCTAGCCGTTCCCAGCACTCGGTCTGCAGTTGTGTAGATATTGCCAAGAGGCGATCCGTCTGCAGAGCAGCCTCGAACAGCGCTCGGGTCTCTTGGAGGAAGTCTTCCATGCTCTTATCGTGCAGGCCTCGCTTCGGGACCACATGATGATGGCCCACGCGCGGCTTCGAGGTGTAGGTGGAGTGCACCACTCTCACCACCGAATGCATCACCGCGCTCATTGCCTTCCCCAGCTTGACCGAGTGCAGCAGGCCCGAGAGAACCTGGAGGCAGTAGCGAGCGACAGCAAGGCCACTGGAAGTCATATACGGTGGGGACGTGGCGGATGGAGATGCCCCGTTGGGGGACCGAGGGTCGATGGTATATGGGGAGGGGAGAGCGAGAGAGAGCGAGAGAGAGCGAGAGAGTGTGTGTGTGTGTGTGAGAATGAATGAAAGGCGATGATGTGAGACGATTGCCTCCAGCGGTCTCTCGGGGATAAGGTAATAGAGGAGCAGGTCTGGGTGGGTGGTGCTCGTGACAGCAGTGGGGGACTGGGGGGGTGGTGGCCCGTCTGGAGGGCGAGGTTATGTATTAGGAGTAGCAGTGGACCAGGATGGGAGTAGACGACACGCGGGCAGCATGGTGGTGATACATCAGGTTGCGATCCTGGAAGCGGAGCGAGCGCCGCGGCGGCAGCAGCAGCAGTAGGGGCGGTGGCAGTGGCAGGCGGGTAGGAGTGGTAATAGTAGTAGGAGGTAGTAGTCGTGGTAGTGGTAGTGGTCGTAGTAGTAGTGGTAGTGGTAGTGGTAGTGGTAGTAGTAGTAGTATAGGTAGTAGTATAGGTAGTAGTGTATCTAGGTAGTACCTTAGTGGTGAGCAACGGGATCAGAGCCAGGGAAGTCGGGGGAGCAGCAGTAGTGTATCGAGTGGGTGGATGGATGCAGAAGGTTTCATCGAGGCATGTATTAGGTTATTGTTGCAGATGGTGTTGATGAGAGCCGCGCGTGTGGCCTCTTGGGGTTGCTGGGGGGGGCGGCGGGCGGGCGGGCGGGCTGGCGGGTGTGCCGTCGAGGAGGGAATCTGGCCGATGGTCAATCAACTGCCAGCCTGCCAGGTGGTGTGTCAGTGTACAGGTACATCATATCCAATGTATGTAGGTAGGCGGCCAGGGAAGGGGAGGGGAGGGGATGGGGATGGGGATTGGGAAAGGTTTGATTGGGAAGGGGAAGTGCCAGTGCCAGAGTGGCCCAGTTGGGTGCATCATGTCCATGCAGAGCGAGCGCGGCGTCCCAGTCTCCCAGACTCGTCCCTAGCAACAACATCCAACAGCGAAAACGAACGAGTGGCTGCTGACGGGGTGCCGAGAAGTGGATAAATCCGTGCGCGTACACACACACACGCACACACAACAGTCACATTGAACACGCACTCCATGCGGCAATGGATGTTGCAGTCTGGCGTTACATTTGACCTGAAGTGTCTGCCTGTCCTGTCCTGTCCTGTCCGCCTGTCTGCCTGCCTGCCTGCCTGCCTGTCTGTCTGCCTGTCCTGTCTGCCGGTCTAACCTACCTGGCCTGCCTCTGCCTCAACGAACGACGGGCGGGGAGGGGGGAGGGGGAGGGAGCAAAGAATCTAGATCATAGATGGATGAGAAAAAAAATGGGAAAAGGGCCCAGCCTTGGCGTCATCGGAGGCCGGTATATTCCGCTGTATGTACCTGTCCTGTCCTGTCCTGTGCCAACTGTGGTTCATGCCATTAGGGTACAACCGATATCGCGCTTCATGGGCCATGCTGCTTTTTGATGCTGCACAGTTGCACAGTACATGTATATAGTAGACTACCTACCTCCGTACCTTAGTAGTAGACTACATTACCTTATCTAGTAGGAGGTACCTACCTAGTGCTCACACAATCCATCTTACAGTGTCATACATAGGTACCTACATGTAATGTACCTATATCCTATCCCATCTCATCTCATCACATTATCAGAATCCCACCCCCCGTTCCCAACCAGCCAACCATTCAACCGTCGAACAGTTCAGCAGCAGCAGCAGCAGTAGCAGCAGCAGTAGTAGCAGCAGTAGTATCATGCAGAGCTAGAGAATGCACAAAAAGGCAACCAACCAACCAACCTACCTACTACCTATAACCTAGTCTCTCTCTCTCTCTCTCTCTCTCTCCTCTCTCTCTCTCTCTCTCTCTCTCTCTCTCTCTCT
>JH792532.1:134478-145621 GCA_000291705.1 Sphaerulina populicola P02.02b
CAACCAACCAACCAACCTACCTACTACCTATAACCTAGTCTCTCTCTCTCTCTCTCTCTCTCTCCCTCTCTCTCCCTCTCTCTTCATTCTTCATTCTTCCATCTCACCTCCAACCGACTTCCACATCCCTACCTACTAATTCTCCACCATCGGCCCACCACGCACGCCCGAGGGACCCGTGGATCTACTTCTAGGTAGGTACAGTATGTACTACAGTACTAGATAGGTACAGGACATAAGATAGGTACTGTACCTATCTACCTACCTAGGGTTCGTTCGTTCGTTCGTTCGTTCGTTCGTTGTAACGAGATATGATAGAGGCTACTACCTCCTACTACATGTACCTACAAGGAGGTAGGGAGCGGGCGGGCGGGCGGGCGAGTGGTACAATCAGTTCATGTATGTAGTACTCTACTAATGTATCTAGGAGGAGGTACCGGGAACGACATGTACATGCACATGGTACAGTACATGTATCTTTATCATATACAATTCGGTGAGAGGGTACCTTGCTGTATGTAGTAGCACTAGTAGTAGTATTAGGAGTAGTAGTAGTAGGAGTAGTACCTAGGAGTAGTCTGCTACCTACTACCTACATATGTACTCTCCAGTGGCCATGTCAGATGTAGGTCAGCCGACCGAACATGGGGGGAACATGAGTACAACGTCAGCAATCGCTGCATTCGGAAGTTGGATCTGTAGGATCTGTGTAGGTGTGAGAGTGTCAGAGTGGAATGAAACTGTTATCTGTTCGACTCTCTTCTCACGACATGCTGACCATGCATGGCATCTGTCATTACGTTGCAATAAAGCCCCATCGTGCCAGGTCGCGGCTAGCGGCTCTGCATCATCCACGCCTCAACGCCTTGCTGAAACCAAATCCCCCCAATGTCATTCATTCTTCTTCTGCTGCTGCTGCTGCTTCGTGATCTTCATCTCCTGAAGAAGCGACTCGCAGCATCTTGTGCGAAGCACGTCAAACACATCGTGGTGTATCAGACCACAAATTCATCCCTGCTCGAGGAGATGAGATGGTGCGACGTCGCACCGGTGGTGATGCTGCTTATGCCTTCGACTCGATATCGGTCGACGTGGTGCCCACCGCCTTGCCGACCTGGACGTCGTCCATGGTCTCATCAGTGAACTGCAGGTCTAACTCCACGGGCGTCGTGTCGCGAATCTTGGCAACCATCATCGGCAGTGCAATGAGCAAGCTGCCGGCGAGGAGTCCCCAGCACGAACCGAACTCGCTCATGTACGGAGCGCCCAGACCATCCACGCGCCACATAATGGCAGCACCGGCAGACTGGATGCCCTTGTAGAATCCCGCATAGTTTGCCAGCTTGCGGCTGTTGTTGGAGAGAGCGCCCATGAGCCAGTAGACCGATGTCTGCCAAGCAGCGTCGTAGAAGCCGTAGAACATGTACAGGAACATGGGTCCAATGTAGCGGCCCTCGGCCCAGTCCATGAGCAGCTCCGGATTCGCCTTGACTGATTCGCGCGTGTAGTCTTTCTGGAAGGCGTAGCCGCCGCCCCAGATGACCATGGTCAGCACGAAGAGTGAGATCCAGCAGCCCTTGGCACGAGCAGTACGCGAGAACTTTTCAATGTCGAGTGCATTGCCGTAGATGCAGGCGCCGACAATCTGCATGAACCAGTAGAGCACATTGTTGAGTGCGCGGGTGCGAACCGTGAATCGAGCCAGGTTGACACCGTTGAATTGGTAGGTGTAGAACCAGTTGGAAGCGAAGAACATGGGGAAGAGACACAAGACCCAGGGGTCGCTGATCAGTGTCTCCCAGAGACCGAGAATCTCGGACTTCCAGGTTGGGTGCTTCATCAAGATCACCTTGGATCCGTCACTGCGAACGACCTTCTTGGCGTCCACGAGAACCCACGCAAGCATGCCACCAACAAAGGTCAGGATCAAAAAGCCGACGTACGTGCCACTCGATACTGCGCCATTGTGGTCATTGTGGATATTCTGTCCTAGTGGAACCTGATGGGAAATTAGCATTGGAGTCGCTTCAGCAACAACAACAACAATCTTTCTTCAACGTACAAGACTGCCGATCACACCGCCCATGTTAAAGATCATCCAAAACCAGGAAATGAAGCGTCCCTTCTCAGATTCTAGCGGGTACGACATCATGATCGCACCTTGAGCGGACCAGAGAATACCGGCGCAGACTCCAAGGAGCGCTCCCGCGAAGGTCACGAAGCCCAGGTTCTCGGTGTAGTTGTAGCAGAGGTAAGCGGCAATGTAGATGGAGTAGCCAATTCCGCCAAAGGCGAGGGACCAGCGAATGCCGATGGTGTTGGTGACGGTTCCGGCGAGGAAGCCCACCACGGCAAAGGTGGAGTACAGGGCAGTGTTCGAGTTGCTGCTCGCTGTGGCACTGAACTGGCCGCCTCCGCCGAGTCCATTGACGGCGTTGAACATTCCTAACAGCGCGCGTCAGCAATCGCCCATCTGGTGGCACACACACACACACGCGCGCGCGCGCGGCTGGGGATGACGGCTTACCGGGGCACAGGAAGCATACGAAAGCTACCAACAACAGCTGAGCCTTGGGCGACGCATAGTATGGGATGGTGAGAAAGCCGAACTTGTGCTCCTGGTACATCCATCCGCGAGGCACGTCGCGTTCATGATCGTGGTCGCTGGAGTGAGTCTGCGAGTCGGCGCGGTCGATGGCTGGCGAAGGCGCGGTCTTCTCGTCGAAGCTCGCCATGGCGCGCGACAGGTGCAGTGCGGTCGGCGTGGTTCGCGAGGTTCGCGAGGTTGAGGTAAGTGGGGAGTCTTGTTGTTTTCTGAAGCGAAAGGTTGTTGCTGCGCGGGCAGCTGGTGAAGTTGGGAGAGAGAGTGTGTGTGTCGGGTGAGGGTGTGAGGGTGTGAGGGTGTGCTAAAAGGATGTTGATGGAACAAAGTTGTCACGCGAGCGGTCGAGCGCACAAGGCATCAAATAAGTATTGGCGGAGGATTGGAGTTGCATGAGTGAATTCAGTGAAGAGGAACAGAGTGCGCTGAAGTTGTGGGGGAGATGGACCCTTGGAAGTTGGCTGGCCGCTGGATTTGCCTGCAGGGTGTGGTGTGGTGGATGGATGTATTCCCGGTCGCCCAAACCTCTCCTCGTTCATTGGTGAATGGGGGGGTTGCTATCTCAAGGAGAAGTTTACAGAATTACATTTACTTCATTATTAGGTCTATTGATTGCAGGGTGAGCACGCGCGGCATTCATTGATTGCGGACTGTTTCGCTATGGAACTGTTGTGATGACTACTGTCCGTCGTTTGCAGGCGGCTGGGTTGAGGCGGCGACACCTCCTCGAACCATCTGGGACTGGATCGGGAGCTGGGACAGGACAGGACAGGAGAGGAGAGGAGAACGACAAGGAGAAGGAGAAGGAGAAGGAGAAGGAGAAGGAGATGGAGATGGAGGACGACGTTAGATGGTCGCACGACAGCTGTAACGACGTGCGGCTGCGCGCATGGCGGAGCCTAGGAGGTAGCGTAGTCGCCGTAGTGTGACACGCGGAAGCAAGGGCTGCGGGCACATGCTGGACGAAAAGATAGCCCCAACTGCGCGTACCGTTGCACTGGACAGGTGTAACACACTGATTGTGGACTCCTCCAGTCTCCTTCTCCCTCCTCTGAGGCTAGCCTCCTCCCTCCCAGCTCCCTCCCTGAGCGGCCTCCCTCCCTCTCTCCCTGACCCTCCTCTCTCCTCCCTCCTCCCTCCTCGCTCTGCCGGTCTCGCCACGGCCAACTCTTCCACTTCCTTCGCCCGCCGCCCTCGCTCGAGCTCGATCCATGGCCGCATCATCCCTTACCGTCCGGTCCATATCCCCCGACGGATTTATCAGGCCACGCGACAAGGTCCACCAGATACAGAGTGAATGCATCATGATACACCCTCCCGGGCCTACCTCTCGTACCTACGTACGTGGGAGGAACGTGTCATTGCATTGCTATCCGCTCTGCCCACTCCACTGCCATTGCCACTGCACGACGAGGCTTGTCCGTGTGCTCCGGCCCGATGCGGCCACCACGAGCGCCCGTCTCGCAAGAACAATGACTGCCTCGAGCGACAACTACCGGTATAGGGTCTAGTTCTCGCTTCCTGCCAGGAGTACCACCAGGCTCGGCAATCGGGTGGCCGCGTTCGAGCACGTTGTTGCATCTGAATGTAGCAGCTCTTGCCAGCAGGCCGGTCGAGCTTCCGCCCGCCAGCGGCAAGGCAAGGGAGAACACAGGTACTCTGGTACAGTCACAAGGTACATACATGTACCTAAGCTGTAGCTGTAATGTGACGTGAATCGTGGAATTGTGTTGCCATCCATCCATACGATACGGACCAGGCAAGGCGACCGAGTATATTCCGCCTGACCACGACGCTCTTCCCAAGCGACCGTGGAAGAGGTTGCCACGCCTGAGTGTTGGTTGCACCTATTGTTTGTTGTTCCCTTGCAGATAGATACCTACCTCCTGACGTCCCCTTCGAAAAGGCAACATGTAAGTGGTTGCGCATCACACAGCGGGCATATAGGTGTCCAGAAGGCTAAATAAGGAGTATGAAGGCGACTCATCGTTCGAGACGACAAAGCTACGGCTTCGAGATACATTTCCGAGTACATTATTTGTAGGCGTTGTACCCTCAATGTTGCGCTTACACGTGCGCGTGCCAACACCACTGACGCCGCCATCATGGTCCAGATCGCATCCAGTCCTTCCATCCGACTCCGGAGAAGCCATTCGTGCTTGGTCTGCCAACAGGATCATCGCCCGAGGGCATTTACAAGAATCTGGTCAACGCGCACAAAAAGGGCGAAATCTCCTTTCGAAATGTCATCACCTTCAACATGGACGAGTACGTGGGCATACAACGCGAACACCCGGAGTCGTACCACAGCTTCATGTACAAGCATTTCTTCAGCCACGTAGACATCGATCCCGCGAATATCAACATTCTGAATGGCAATGCCGAAGATTTGGAAGAGGAGTGCATTGCATATGAAGAGAAGATCCGACGTGCAGGAGGTATCGAGTTGTTTCTGGGTGGCATTGGGCCGGATGGGCACATTGCATTTAATGAGCCTGGCTCAAGCTTGCAGAGCAGGACCAGAGTCAAGACGTGAGTACACAGTATCTCACAGGCTCTCACTTCCACCACTCCCTCTCCACCCACTGACATGCAAGAACCCCAGTCTGGCCTACGACACCATCATTGCCAATTCACGCTTCTTCGACAACGATGTGGACCTGGTCCCCAAGATGGCCCTGACAGTAGGCATCCAGACTGTCCTGGATGCACGCGAAGTGGTCATCATCATTACCGGTGCACACAAAGCTCTCGCCCTCCAAAAGTGCATAGAAGGTGGTGTCAATCACATGTGGACGCTCTCCTCGCTCCAAATGCACCCTCACGCCATGATTGTTGTGGACGAAGATGCAACACTGGAGTTGCAAGTCAAGACGGTGAAGTATTTCAAGTCTATTGAACAAGTTGCTGCTTCACAAGGCTTTGGACAATTCCTCACTTCAGAGGATGTGGTGCGGAAGAAGCGCGACTCGGTCCTGGAGAAACTCGACCATTCCCGAAGTCCTACTAATGCATCTTTTACTATTACACCCGAGGAGACGACTCCGATCAGCGATACTCCTGTCGCTCTGGCTCCACCACCACCACCGCAAGCAGAGATGGCCCGATCGGTGACGCCTGACCTGGTTCCCGATTCCATGCACAACCGACTCCCCAATCAACTCACGGCCAGCAAACTCGATGGATTGGAGGTGAAGGATCTGCAACTCGTGTCTATGCACGAGCGCGTGGACTCTGCTACAGCGGCTTAGTTGCTCTCTGTCAATTCCATCCTCTGAGCGAGAAGCTAGACTGCCCTTTGATCTACATACTTGGTCTACTCACTACCTAGGTACATAACATTACCTTGTTGCATATACTGAGGAGGGAGGTAGCTAGGAGGTAGCTGGTGTTGGCCTAGCGTCGTCGTGGGTTCTACTACTTGAGCAGTCTTATAGGAGGTACCTATGTACTGTACCTCCCACCTGTAGCTCACAGCTAAAGAGGTACAAGCTTGTTGATCACTGTAACATTGTAAGAGGTACCTAACGATATGACATGACATGTTCCTCGTGCAAAAAGACAGACCACATGTTAAAGGTGGTGGGAGCCATTTCCAAGTCTTCGGGTAGTGGTCGTGGTCGTAGTGGTAGTAGTAGTATGGTATCGCAAAGATCCGGGTCCGGGCCACGTTCAGCGCCACCTTTTTGCGTGACAGCGGAAAGGTGCAGATTGTGAAAGCCAATCTGAAATGTCTCAATTTGATTGCACGCGAGTATGGAGAGGAGAGAGATTTATTTCTTCGTTGGGCAAATTGATGTGGATGTGCTGGCGTCTGCGGCGAGCCGTTCACACAAAAAAGGCCCATCATACCCTCCTAGGAGGTAGGAGGCCTAGGTACCCTTTTTGTGGTAGGTGGTAGGTGGTAGGAGGTAGGAGGTACATGTACATGTACATGTAGATAGAGCACGGCGGAGAGTGGCAGATGGCAGATGGCAGATGGCAGATGGCAGATGATGGCCAGGTGCGTTGACAGCGGATACGAACAGAACATGCTACCAGACTAGACCAGACCAGACCAGACTGCGAGATGTTGTTGGGTCACTAGGTAGATAATAAGGTACATGTAGGTATATTACCTAGGTACATGTATGCCCTCCCGCGATATGATCAATGGGTGCGGGAATGCGGGTGAGATATCTGTACATGTCAAGGGGTGGTAAAGGATGGATAGGGATGGAAATGAGATGTACCGTCTGCGAGTACCTCCAGGAGGAGGTGCGAGTACCATGGACAGACAGACAACAGACAAACAATCCCTAAATCACGAAAAGCGCTGTGTCCAGATGCTGATCATTGCCCCCCTGAACCATCACCATCGAGGAGGAGAATCATGCCTACAGCGACTGCGTTTGAACATGCACGGCAAAGCCAACCCAGAATCCGTCCAGACAGACACCCGACGCGAAAAACGCGATGAGCTCCGTAGGAGGTACCGCTGAGACTATACTTGTACTTGTACTTGTTCTTTGGCGACGCTGGCTGGCTTTCACATCGAGTTCGATCGGACATGACAATGACGAGCAGAATTTGAAAAATCTCTACAACGCTTTTTTGTACGAGGAATGCGATATTTCTTCTTCTTCTTCTTCTTCTTCTTTTTCTTCTTCCATGAGCTCTCCATCGTCCTTGTATATGGCGCCCTTGACGGGGTCTTCCGCCAGACCTGGGTCAGTAGAGGCCATGGCTGGCCAGAGGTTCTCGGGACGGGGCAGACCGAGATTTTGGATAGGAGGAAGATAGGGAGAAATACAGTACAGATACTCTTTTTTTTTCTTCTATACCTGATAGAGTATTTTCTACATTGCCTACTACCTACCTCCTAGTAACAAACAATAAGGCCCGCCCGGTAGGCTACGGACTATTATCGAGGCCGTACCTCCTAGAAAAGCCCCGCCGAATAGCTGTCTTACTGTGCTTCGATATAGCGATTATTGTAGTGATATAGTATTCCCGATGCCTCTGGACTTGGCTATAAACAAGCCTTTTTCGTCGAGCACTAGTTCCAGACTCCTAGTCTTATTTCGCCGAGGGAATCTCCTTGTACTAGGTACATATACCTCCTACTTCTACTACTGTGCTCTCCCGTCGAACTCGCTATCCATCCGTTATATACCTTTCTTTGTATGTCTCTCTCTCTAGTTAACAACGAAACAAGCATCGTAAGGATACGACGAATGTACTATATAGATGAGGCTCGATAAGGAATATTCTTCGGTATATACTAGGGACTTGTGCTAACTATTACCAAGTCCATTAGCAGCATACCGGCCTACTACCTCCGCGGTTCCGAAAGTCTATATTCTTGGCATAAATCTATTAACTCAACTAGGGGGGTATACTATCTTTCTAGACTAGTTATTTATTATATACACTATAGAAATCGACTATAACACCCGTGTTGTAATACTTATACTCTATTCTATCGCTAGATATACATTTGACTATATTGCGACCGTTATACTAGGAGTAACTACTACTAGTACCCAAACTCTTATATAGAGGGCTAAATTAAGGGCAAAATTATATTCATTTATAGACATACTCGACTGTATTGATCCAAAGCCTCGGTATAGTGCTCCTCGACGTATAGAACCTAGATCTAGGACCAGTTTGCGGATTAGACAAGATATAAGAGAGAAATAGAAATAGTAAAGTTAACCCTAAGCAGCCAACTATACTATAGATTCAATCCGTAATAGTTCACTTAGATAACTACTTCAGAACCTTAGACTATAGTAGGTGCATAATATACTCTAGGGTAAAGCACATTGCCTAGTAGACCCGGTAGATAAACGTCTAATCCGAAGAAAGAGAGCCCTAAACAAGATTGCCCTAGCTAAGTTGGATTTGGATAATAGAAAACGATATATTAACCAAGTACTCGCTCTTAAGGCAGAGGAGGTTGAGCTTATCTTCTATAACGAGACTCTACTCGATTTTAGGGGCTATAGAGGAAAGAATTATATCTTAGTACCTATAGAGGTTAATATCTATTTAGACTACTTTAACCCCCGATTTTCAAGAATATAGTAGGTAGCTGTTTCTTTAGAACTTCGTCTACAACGTAGAGTAGTTGTTTAGAAGCCTGAATCAGATAATATAACTATTAAGTTAGTAGCAGATCTAGCTAAAGTCTAGTCTAATATGAATTCTTAAATAGAGAGGCAAATCTAGGCTTTAAAGGTAGAAAATACCCTAGAATAGAGACTTCTCTAGGAGACTAATATTAATATTGATACTTACAATACTACTCTACTACCTAGATAGCGGAAGGGCCGGAGAAGATACGTTACTATAGAGAGATACTTCAAAGTAGAGAAGATATTAAGAGATAGGAAAAAGGGTAGTTTGGATTCTATGTTTTATACCTTCCAGATATATAGAGACTAGCTATTCAAGTACTATAGTAAAGTACAAGCCCTAAACCCTTATAAGGAAGTCTTTATTGTAGAGGATAACGTTAGTGTCTATTACAAAGCAAGAAGAATTGTTACTAGTTTGATTAAGGCCCAAAATATTAAGTTTTTGGATACCCCGGCCAATTCTCCGGACCTATAGCCTATTAAAACCCTCTATCGTAATAAGAAGCGAATACTCCAGCCCTTCTCAATAACTATAAATAGTTCAGCTTAAGTGGTCCAAGATACTACAGAGGTAGAAGTTTTATATACTTGGTAGTATAATCAGGAATTTGGTGATTATATAGCAAGGAAGGCATCTCTAGCATATTTTCAGGGTCTATATAATAAAGCAAAGTATGCAGAACCACCCTATAGCAATAGATTCAAAGATAGTCTATGATTATATGTAATATATGTATCAGAAGTTGGTATAATGGGCTGTATGTGAATGCCAAGAACACAGACTTTCGGAACCGCGGAGGTATGTACCTCCTGGATGTGAGGGTGCGAGACCTGGCGGAGGTGGTTCTCAGGAGGAGCTGCCACTTGATTCATTCACTTGACGTGCCTGACTCTGCCTCTAAAATTCTCCGTGTGTGAAGGAGCTCACATGACGCAGTTGGTCTTCTTCAGGCTCTAATCCCTGCATCAGGCAGAAAGCGCGAATCCCTCCGCTTGTTCTTGCCACAGACCCACAACAACCTAACTTACTTGCCTATTGTATTTCACTTCACAACAACATTGAACCTTGAAATCGACAACACCACTCTCCCTCCTACCAACACCACTCATACCTGCAACAGAATATCGCATTACCTGCAACATCTTCACACAAGCACGATGAGACTCTCACTCCTACTCCCATTCTTCGGCGTCGTGGCCGCGCAGACGGTGTCTCACCAAGGCTGCTACGGCTCTGCGGGCTCGCTCACCAGCGTGGGCACCTACATCTACCAATCGACTGGCTATTGCGCCGTCAAGTGCAAGAACAACGGCAAGGCTGTCATGGCTACCACCAACGGCACCGAGTGCTACTGCGGCGATGTGTTGCCAGCCGCCAGTGACAAAGTGGAGGACTCGAAGTGCAATACGCCATGTGTTGGCTACCCAATGGACACATGTAAGCTTGCGACAGCAGACTCGAGAAATGCATAAACTGATGGTTGTGTTAGGTGGCGGAGCCGGTTTCTTCTCTGTGGCAACGTTGTCCGACGGCACTACCGGCAACGCAACTTCCGCTGCGACGACCACATCAGCTCCAGCTTCAGCTGTCCCGCCTGTGATCGCAAACCCTGGTGTGAGCACTGCCGCCATGACTTCATCGGTTGCATCGACTGCATCGACTGCATCGACTGCATCGAGTGCCTCGAGTGCATCGACTGCGTCAAAAGTATCGGCTTCATCGACGTCCACTACGGCAAGCTACACTGGCGCCGCCGCTCATGCTGTGGTTGGCAACGGAGCGCTCGCGATGGGCGCGCTGCTCGCCTTCCTGTAAACACATGTATGGGAAAGCGCAACAGATGAAGCATGATGGTCAAGGAGACCCTTTGTGCGACTAGCGCCTGAGTTCTCAGCTTGGTACTTGGTGCCATCTCCCTGCTTCTGGGCACTGTCTGCTCTAGTGTACGGCGTCTATCCTACCGGAAGCGATGTTCTTACCAGAGGGTCGAGCATCAAGCGCTTTGTTGGAGAAAGGTGACTAGAATACAGTCTATGAAAAATCGACAGGACAGACTTGCAACAGCTTTCCAGATTCGTCTTTGTTTGTGCTAGGCGTAGATGATCAAATCATGTAACATTGAACATGCTGATATCAGTCCAAGCCATCAGTCCCGCTCAAAAGCTCAATTTCCGCCATGCACACAGCATCTGAGTAACCATGCAAGAAGAAGCATGAAGTTTCGACATGTTCTCAATATATCCCGGCCCGTCTACCGTGAGACTTTGCTCAACTCCAATGCACACGCTTCCCATGTCCTCTCGGCCGTCTTCCCCGATCATTCCTAAGCAGCACAGCAATCTCGTCAGCGAAACACACGGCTACATGTAACAAGGAAGAAAATGATGATGTTTCCCCCCTTTTTTAAAAAAAAAA
>JH792532.1:152814-168349 GCA_000291705.1 Sphaerulina populicola P02.02b
GAGAGAGAGAGAGAACGATGTTTCACTCATACCTGATATATATATATATTTCTTTTCAAATATTAATGAATATATCAACAAAATGTCCTCGACAGACAAGACACCTCCGCGATGCAATCCAATTCTCATCTCTTTCTCACTCCTCACTTCTCACTCGGGTGTTTTCTAAATCGGCTCATCCCTCGGCTCAATCAAAATCTCATTCACAGCAACATGTTCCGGCTGCTTCAACCCATACACAATCGCATTCGCCACATCCGCAGGATCCAAAATCTTCGCACCACTCGGCTGGCCATAGGCTTTGATGGCATCCGCATCCGTCGACATGCCCAACAAATCCGTCAGAGTATTGCCCGGCTGGACAGACGTGACTCGTAAGCCTTTGCCCGCCGTTTCCAGACGGAGAGACTGGAGAGTGGCTTCGACGAAGAATTTGCTGGCGGAATAGACGCCCAGGCCGGGGAAAACTTTGCGGCCGGCGTCGGAGGAGATGGCGACGATGTGGCCGGTGCCGCGCTCGAGCATGCTGGGGACGGAGGCGGAGAGGCAGTGCAATAGGCCTTTGCAGTTGACGTCGACGGTGGTGTTCCATTCTTCCGTGTGCACGTTGGCCATCATGGTGAAGTACATGACGCCGGCACACGAGACGAGAATGTCGACGGGGCCGAGTTCTTTTTCGGCCGTGTGGAAGAGGTCGTCTACTTGCGCTTTGTCGGTGACATCGGTCTGCTTGATGATGACTTTGCCTTCTCGGACTACCAGTCGGCGCTTGAGGTTCTCGAGTGCTGCTGTCCGCCGAGCTGCGAGGACGAGATGACAGCCTTCGACTGCGAGAGCGGAAGCTACAGCAGCGCCAATACCGGATGAAGCGCCTGTGATGACTGCCACTCGGCCGGTTAGGATGCTCTTGCGAACGGAGAGGGCGGATCCGCCAGGAGCGCTGTTCCGGAGAGGCGCTTGGTTCATCCAGCCTCGTGCAAACCAATGTCGAGCATACGTCTCGAGGAGCACGCGGTCCACCTTGGGCCGCTCCACAATAGCACGATAGGGTCTCGTTTGAGCATTGTTGAGCACGACAATGTCGCGCAGGAAGCCCACACTCGGCATTCCGCTGCGCATAATGTCAACAGTGAAGGCTCCATCGCCTCCTTTGGCAGATCCTCTCCTCTCGGTCCACAAGTTCACCCACTCGTCAAAGTCCATGGGCTCCGTGGGATACCCCAGCGCGGCGAAGTGCTCAAACACGGTCTTGGTCTCGATGGGATCGGGGTCGCCGAGATGGAAGACCAGCTGTTTCGCGTGTGTCTGGTTCCCGAGGTGGACAATGGCTTTGCTGACGAAGTCGACTGGTGTCATTTCTGCTCGCCAGCCTGGAACATTGGGATAGAACCCGAGGTGTATCGATTCGACGAACAATGCAGTGAGGAGATCCCATGCATTGGCTGCACCAGTCATGCTATGCCCGGAGATGGTTCCAGCGCGCAAGATCCTCACCGGCAGACCACGACGTCCCGCCTCTAGTACGAGCTGCTCAGCAGCCCACTTCGTCTGTCCATAACCATCGGGGATTTTCTCGGGAACAGCGTCGACGTACAACATGGCATCTTCAGGCCAGCCGTGCCCCGACTCAGACGGCGGCAAGACTCCGTTGGTCGATACATACTGCACTGTGGCGCCGCCCAGACATGCTAGGCGAAGAATCTCTTTCGTGCCATCCACGTTGCTGCCCCGTAGCGCGGCGTATGGGTACACCAGGTTGACCTGAGCAGCAGCGTGAACGATGACCTGAACTTTCTCTGCCAGCTCATGAAACTTTTCTGGCGAGAGGCCGAGTCGCTTCCGGGGCAAATCACCAGGCAACACCTCCACCCGTTCCATGATGGAGTCGCGCCATAGTCCCAGATCGATGAGATTCTTGCGGAGTCTGGCAGTACAGCTTGGCTTGTCTTCTTCCAGCGCGTCGGGTGATCGCACCAGACAGATGATCGTAGCCGATGTGCTCTCCAAAAGCTCGTTGAGCAGGAATGCGCCCAAGAACCCAGTCGATCCGGTGAGCAATACGTTCTTCGCATTCTTGAGAGAGCATATCTTGGCATTGTTGGGCTCAATGTCGCGATCCAGGGAAGAGTCTTTTCGTAATGCAGCAGGTAAGTCTGATTGCACTGCTGCGATGGTGCCATCGCGTACTTCGCGAACCGTGAGCAAGTGACTTTCGAGCGTAGGCGGATCGGCTAGTCGTCCTACTGGCATACGGAAGCCAAATCGTCTGGACAGTTTCGCAGCCAGGGCGGCGAGTGATAGAGAGTGGCCACCAAGATCGAAAAAGCTGTCTTCTGGCTTGAGCGACTTTTGGGAGACTCCCAACGTTGCCGCCCAGATTTCTGCTACATCTTCGATCCTGATTGGATCTTTGGCAGCCTTTTCGTCGCCATTCACGGTTGCCTTGGCAGGAATCGGACATGGTAAGCTCTTCAAGTCAATCTTGCCCGATACACTGTGTGTGGGCAGCTCGCGGAGCGCAACCCATAGTGTCGGAATCATATATTGCGCGAGATAAGGGGCAACGACCTTTCGTGCAGCAGAGCTGTGGTTGCTCTCATCCACTTCCACAAACGCGCGCTCACTCGTCGTGGCATCCTCGTCCTTGACGAAATATGCCACGAGTTGTCGCTCCAAACCCTCTCCATATGCAGTGACCACGCATTGCCTCACACCCAAATACTTGGTGATGGTGTCCTCAACTTTGGCCGGCACAACAGAGTAGCCTCGAAGCTTAATCATAGTCCCAGTGCGTCCGGTGATCTCCAGAAGGCCGTTCGCGTGCAGGACTGCGAGATCTCCGGTCCGATACATGCGTGCATCAGGGTTGCTGCTGCTGTTGTATGGGTCTGGTAGGAATGCTGCAGCAGTACTCTCAGGCCGGTTCAGATAGCCTCGAGCGAGCAGAGATCCGCCAACATAGAGCTCACCGCTCTTCCCAGATTCGACCTCCTTGCCGTCCTCGTCCAGCAAGTGAATGAAGTCTGGTTCCATTGGTTTGCCGACTGGACAGTTCAACATGTCATCGTTGATCATTTCGGCAATGTCACCACAAGCAATCTCGTGCGTTTCGCAAGCACTATAACAGTTGAGCAACCGCACATTGGGCATCGCCTTGAGGGCTCTACGAGCTAGATCTGTAGTCACCACCTCTCCGTTGAGCCACAACGAACGTAAACCTGACAGCCTGGAGCCGATGTCAGGAAATCGGGCAAGAACAGCAGCCAAAAGGGTTGGTGTCATCAGCGTCTCGGTGATCTTCTTGGCCGCTAACAGTTGCACCAGTGCTTGCGGGTCATAGCTGACTTCGTCCGGCACTGTCACGACTGTAGCACCGCGTAGCAATGGTCTGATGATCTCCCATACGAAGAACACATTACAAGCCACACGGTCGCCAGGCTGGACGTCTGATATGCCAAATCGAAGATCGTAGGATAGCACAGAAGCACGATGCGGGTTCGCGATGCCCTTTGGCTTTCCAGTAGTTCCAGATGAATATGCAACGAATGCCAATTTCTCCAGGTCGCTGGAGTCCGAGACATGGTCGTGCTGCTCGACGTGACCATTCGTCAAATCATCTTCTTGCTCTTCTTCATCAAGCACGATGAGAGGGATCTCGGGCTTGATCTTGCCGGTCTCGGACTCGTTCAGGATGACCACGGTGGGAGCGGCGTCCTCAATGACATCTGCGAGAAGGTCTGGGGGATACGCGAGTTCCAGCACAAGATATGCCCCTCCAGCCTTGAGAGCAGCAAGACAGGCGATCACGTAGTCAGCACTTCGTGGTAGTAGCACACCCACGAGGCTATCTCGCTTCACTCCATGGAGGCGTAGTCTTCGGGCAAGGTTGTTGACCTTTATTGCAAGTTCCGAATACGTGTATGTTGTCGCCTTTTCGTCCTCGAGAGCAACAGCGTGGGGAGATGTCTGGACTTGCTTGTCGAAGAGGGCAGACAGGTCCTTGGTCGTGTCGATGACTGTCATTTTTGGTGTGGCTGCATCCGAGTGTACGGTGTACACCACCGAGGAGGTAAGTCAGGTATGTGAAGAGATCTGGTATTGGTCAAGAATTGGAAGGTTTTTATTTAACCTCAGCTCAGGCCCATCGGTTGGGAAAGTCGAGTCTCACCCGCCATGCAAGGTGCGCGACGAGCCGCGACCTCCTACAAGAAACGTCACCATCAAGATACCACTACTTCTTCTAGGAGGTATGTAGTACCCTTTAGGCAATTGTATGGTCATTACATGTACCTACGGGGTGGGTGGGCTCTGACCCCCCCGCTGGCCTACCGATACATGTACAGACTGGCGTTTATTATGACGGGATGGTGTGGTATGGATGCAGGAAGAGGAGTGGGACGCTGGCTGCAGATGTCCTGTGAGATGACCGACAAAGGGCAATTCAGCCGGTATTGTCACTGCCACTACCTCCTACACATGAAAGGTTTCGCACTGTGCGAGCGCCGAGCGGTATTTCCCTCTTTGATTCAGTGACCTCACCGCCGGGCGACAGTCAGGTTTCCGAGGTGTTTGCGTCGAGTACCGAGTAGCGCCGCTTGTCTTGCCAGGCTAACCCACACTGCTGTCCCAGGTGAGCAGCCGATTGGTGATACCTCTGAGGTGTAGGCGAAGACATGGGGAACCAGAGAACTATTCTCGTTCGAGCGAGGCAGACCATCTACCTCCCCTCCTAGGAGGTAGTGTGGCTGGCCAGTCAACTTGCAACTTCTGGTTGCTCTTAATTACCTCCCACGGCCTCGATGTCGTGCTCGGAGCTGCAGATGATGAGATGACAGCACCTCAAAGAGCTCATGCTATGCCGGCTCTGTGGTATATTTATTATTATTATTTACTTGCTAGCAGATTCCGCATGATGCAGAAGGCAGGACTTGACTGGCGATTTTTTTTTTGTTTTCGAGCTGCCGGGCGCATTGCGAGCTCGCTGTTTGACGGAGCACTATGGCCTCGAGAAGTGCCTGTGACTGTTTCTCAGGCGTCGGAGGACGGATGGCTGTGCAAGAGATGAGTGAGGTTCTGGTTGACTGCCCAGCTGGCTGCAGGACGAGGAATGCTCGCAAGAAGGCAAAGAGGAAGAAGATAGGAGGAGGAGAAGAAGCAAAAGGGCTGAAAGGGTGCAGTCTTCGAGCTGAGATTTATGATCGCTACATACACACACACACACACACGTGATGTGAGCATGTCCGCAGAAGTGACAGGCGACTATGGTTTCATTACACCTATTAATGACGAGGATATGTGCGTTTACCTGAAGACACTGTACCTGTTGTACATTGCCTGTCTCATGATATGAACTATGTACATGTACTCCAGAGCTGCTGTGTCGTCACACTCCCACCTTGCATGAAGCATAAGGTACCTTGTGGTACATACATGTATGCTCTTGCAGTATACGGAACGACATCATGGCGTATTCACGATACCTGACATGTAGTGATTTTGACAAGATAGCTCATCTTTCTGCTGCCGCTGCTGCAGACTGTTGACCAGGTCGGAGCACTGCGAGCTCATCGAGGAGCGAGATTGCACCTTCCACGTCGTCCTTATTGTACAGGAATAGGCCTTGCAACGCAGCAGTGCTGACATTGCCAACCAGATCTAAGCGCTTCGACTTTTGAAGGAATCTTGTCCGCGCCACACCATCCGGATCCTTGTCAGCATAGAATCGATCCCATAATCTCGCCATCTGCCACTCAGTAGCATGACCGAGATGAAGAGTCATGTCAACTCTCCCAGGTCTGATCAGAGCATCGTCCAGACGATCGATGTGGTTGGTCGTCATCAGAATAATTCGCTCTTCGGCACTGGCCACGCCATCCAGAGCGTTCAGGAGTCCTGAGTATGTGACATTTGCGCCAGCATAGCCGTCTCCCTCCACTTGTCGACGATTCGCAAACGCAGCATCCGCATCTTCGAGCAGGACCAAAGTGCGAGCAGGGACGTTCAAAAGGAGATGATTCAACTTGTCATCGGTAAGACCACGCTGGCTGAGACTCAGCATGGCGATGTTGAAGTCCAGTTGACCTGCAAGTGCTTGGACAAATGAAGTTTTGCCAGTACCTGGCGGGCCATATCTGGGGTCACTATTAGTTCTGATAGTATGCTGTAATAATCTTTTGTAGAACATGGCAGAGCATACAGAAGATAACCTCGGCGATATGGAATGCCACGATCAAGGTACCATGTGCGAGCTTGTAAGAAGTCCTGTACATCATTCAGGATGCGCTCAGATAGTCCCTCTTCCAACACGACGGAATCGAACGGCCGTCGCCGCTTGGGCTGACCAGATTCCTCCCAGCCCATGTTACGAGTCGTGTAGACGACAGTCTTGCCTTCGGTCCTCTGCATTGCCATTGCCTGTGCTTCGCGGAATATATCCTCAAAGATATGGCGGTAGGCATACAGAGTAGTCAGCTTGACCGTCTCGAATGGCTGACCAGTGTTGTCGAAGCTCCGGCCGACACGCTCCCGGTTCACAGCGATGAAAGCATTCTTGTAGCGCAGGATGTGCCTGCCATGCCCTGGAACCAAGGCGAAGGCGGTCTGCACTGAGCCGCCCGCAGTCTTGATGACATCCGTATTGATTTGGAGATGGTGCAGTCCCGGGGTGAAACGTTGAATGAGGCGTTCCAGCGCACCGGATTGCTTGCCATTGCGCGGGAGAGCGAGTTGGTTCTGGTAATGGCTCGTCATCCAGTCCAGGACCCACGGATACGACTTGTCATGTCTTGTGATTTCGAGGTCCACCAGCATACGATGCCGCAGCACATCGCCGGCTCTCCTCAGGCCTTGCGATCCATATCTCAGAGCGGCGCCCAGACCAGCAAGGCCAAAACCTGCGGTAAAGAAGGGGTTGCTCAGCAGCTGCGACCAGAGTGAGCCATCGGCCGTGCCAGTACCAACCTCGGCAAGCTGTTTGAGGGCATCCTGTCTGGCGGCACGGGCATCAGCTATGGGAGGCGTGGCTGAGGTCGATCCATGTTGATCCATTCAGACGCGACCAGTGACGGCGGCGGCGGTGGCGGCGGCGGTGACGGTGACGGCGGCGGCATGCAACATCCGTGGGCGCGTCGAGGTCGAAACACCTGAAGAACAAGTGCAAAAAAGTTGATACGAACGAGACAAGCGATCGTCGCTGCCCGCTGCCGCCCCGCCCCGCCCCGCCCCCGTTCCGCTGCGCCCGTCCCGTCCCGTCCCGTCCCATCCCGTCGATCCCCGACCCCTGCACGGCGCCTGGCGCCTGGCGCGAAAGGCTCCATCGGTAAATCTCGTTCTACCTCCTACTTTATCTACCTCCATGTACCTCTTACCTATGTATCTCATCATGGCTTCCTCTCGTGAATGGTACTAGGAGCTGTAACTGTAAGAAAGAGAAGTCCTCCACGTCCAAGGGCAACACCGACTCACACACACACACTCACCAACACGCATCGACCATATAACAACAACGACAACGACAACAACAGCAACAACAACAACGACAACAACAACGACCAACGAGTACACTCTGCTGTGCCCACTGTCCATCAGCTGACATGGCCCTCAAGCACGCTTCGACTCCTCACATTCTCCGCCATCACGATGCAGCCAGCGTCACCATTTCGAGACCCGAATACGACAGCCTGGTAAGTCTCCCATTTCCCTTCTCGCCTCCTATCCGGGGCCCACGGCATCTCGTTGATCATCATCTGTACAGCTACGCGACTCGCGGGAATTCCAACTACTCAAGAATGCGCTGTTCAGTGGAGGCATCACGTCCGACACACTTGCTCTGCTTGTCGGTGGCACCGCTCAAGCCGCACAGAAGGAGTGCAACTCCGCTGTGAATGCCTGGGCAGACGACTTCGACGACTCACTGCCGACAACCTTGCAGCCCGCAGCACTGCCGCCACTCCACCATTATGAATCATACGGCTCCATTCCCTGGAAATCCGGTGTGTCTGTTCCTTCTTTCGCTCTCGCACCCGCCAACGCCGTTTTCCACAACGAAGCACGCTCGCCGTCCCTGCCCATGACGCACCGCACCTTCAACAATGCGTCTGGTCCTCATCGTCTCGCTAGTTATGGCGCGCATCCGTCTTGTTACATGGAAGATGCGTGTGTGGACGAAGCCGATAGCCTGTTGGATGAGGGCCCCGACGTTGAGGAAACAGCTGCCAAGACCGGCCAGATTCTGCGAACGCTCTACTTCACCGGCTTCAACAGCCGGACCACATATCGCGATCTGTGCTCTGTCATCAAGGGCGGCAAGTTACTCAGCATATCTATGCGCTCAGAGAAGAGCGCGACAGTGACCTTTCTCGACGCGGCCGCAGACTACCTGGCATGGGCCAGACGAAACGACGTCTATTTGAATGGGAGGCGCGTCGAGGTTCGCTGGGCTGAGCGTCAGTACAAGCTCAATGGGCACATTCAAAACAAAATCGACAGTGGAGCCACTCGCAATCTTCTGATCCGTAACGCAGTGGAGAAGGGCTTCACTGAGACCCAGATCCGGGATGACATGGAGCACATCCACAACCTTGTCGTGATCGAAGTCCGATTCATCGGTGGCAGTGCATATGTGTATACCAACTCGATCCCTAATGCTCTGTTCGCGAGGACATGTATGATGAGCCGAACGACCTACCGAGGCTGCAAAATCTCGTTCTTCCCTGATGAGTGCGATCAGCCACTGCCAGCTCGTGCCGTGGCGCCCAAAGCGATGCCAATGGAGTCGACCAGCAGAAAGGTACCACCACTTGCAAATCGCTTCGATATGCTGAATCTAGATGACACGAGTTCTGTCTCCGGCAGCAGCAACGAAGAGAATTGTACACCCAAGCAATCGTCGTTGCCAGACGACGACGAGGAGGAGGAGGAGGACGAAGCCATCGGCTACACAACACGTCATGGCGTCAGCCTTCACTTTCTGGACTCTGACAGTACAACATGAGACTCACTGCTCTCCTCTCGGGGCTTCACTTCCCATAGTTGGTGGAGAAGCTACCATTACGACAGTCGTGAAGTCGTGACACGACTTTGTAATTTCGCACGAGCGTGCACATGGAGTCTACAAGCTGGCAGAATGCATTTTAGAGCGGCGCACAGTGATTCATGGGTTTGGGAGTTGGTATAGCAGACGGGCGTTGTTGGTGGACAGTAAGTACAGTATGCTAGAGATACCCCATTAGCGTGAACAGATTTGGTACTTACATGACGCACGATACTGCTCGAAAAGGGACGTTGAGTGCGATTACGACTTCGGGCATGAGGGTCTCTTCTTTTCCGTGTCCTCTATGCGTCCTTGTGGAATGATAAACCTCCGAGAACCATGATCGATGCTTGTGATGCGCGGTGCTGGCCCTTCTCATATACCTACGTTGGCACAGCACTGGGTTTGAACCCCTTTTTTTCTTCTCTCTCGCTGACACCTCCCAGATGGATCATGGGCGCGATAGTATGTCAGACTTGGTTATTTTCATGAGTTGAAACTCTCATATCATTACTATCAAACAAGCAAAATTCGACCTTTACCAAAGATAAGCTCAGCTACCTACCTACCTACCTACCTACCTAGGAGGCTAGGAGGCTAGGAGGTAAGGTAAGGTAGGTAGACCTCAGTCATGCTTCATATTAATCACCTCCGTCTCGAGCGCCTGCTCCACCCCCTCTACATCGAGAACCTGTTTCCCCGTTCGAATCTGCTCCACATCAGGCACATCAGAGTGTTTGTGGCCCTCGAAGATGGCATCAATTTCTTCTAATGTCCGGCCTTTGGTTTCTACCCAGTACACTGCTATCAGGACGATGACGATCATGTCCCATGAGCCGTTGATCATGTACATTTTCCATCCGATGTTTTCTAGTCCGATTGGCATGACGAATACGAGGATGAGTCTGCAGGGGGGGGGGGGGGGTTTGTTAGCTTATATCTCTTTCTGTACTAGATCGGACTTGGGGGGAGAACTTGGGGGGAGAGAGGGAGAGAGGGAGAGAGAGGAAAAACTACTTACGCGAGCGCGTTGAGCATAAACGAGGAAAAGGCTGTGCCGTTCGCTCGGATGGCGTAGTTCATGACTTCGGTAGGGTAGAGGAACAAAAGGGGTGTCCAGGCGATGGAGTAGAAACCTTGAAAAAGGAACATGACAGCCACGTTACCATAGACCAGACTCGTCGAAGCACCATCGGGGTCGTCGGCGTAGATTTTGGCGAGACCGCCGATGATGAAGAGGCAGATGACGAGCAAGCCATAGCTGAGCAGCGCCGTAGGTTTGCGGCCCCAGCTGGCGCAGAAGAAAGTTCCCAAGAGGGCGCATCCGAGACACCAGACGTTGAGGACGACGTTGGCTTTGAGCTGGTCCAGGGAGTCGGTGACTCCCGCCGTGTCGAGTTCGGCTCCCAGGTAGTAGGACGCAATAATGTTTCCTGCAATACAGGAAAAGGGGCCCGCCGACATCCCCACCAGCAGTCTCTTGCGCGACACGGGATCTGTGACCATCTGCTTCGTCGTCAAAGACCTCTCCTTTTCAAACTTGAGCGTATCGATAATCTCCTTGTACACCGCCAACACGACCGGATCCGAAAGATCGCCATCCGCATTCGTCTGCGCAATACAAATCCGAGCCTCTTCGGGATATCCCTGAAAGACCAACCATCTTGGACTCTCAGGCACCAACGGCAAAATCAGCATACAGGCCGCCGAAAAAATCCCCTGCATCAGCGACGGTGCTCTCCACGCCCACGTGGACTCCCACGTGCCCGTGCCCAGCGTCACTCCCGCTGCGATGAGTGCGCCGACGTAGTAGAAATCGTTGAGAATCCCGACGCCCCACGCGCGATGCTTGGATGCATATGTCTCGTTGAGATAGACTGCTGCTGCTACGCCGGAGATGGCGGATCCAAAGCCTAGAATTATGCGAGCGATGACGAACATGGCGATGTTTTGCGCGGCCGTTTGGAGTAGAATTCCAATCAGTGTGATTAGAGAGCCCCTAGAAAGAAATTTGTTTGGTGGTGGATTTTTGATTTTTTTCCTTTTACTCAGCGATTGCCACCACCATTACTATGTTTTGCCCATTTTGCTTTATTTTTGTTTTTTGTTGTTCTCTCTTTTTCTTCTTATTCTTATTCTTTCTTTTTCTTTTCTTTCTCTTTCTATTTTTCAACTCACCAAAAAATAGCAGGCCTTCGGCCCAAACGATCAGCAATGACACCAGCGACCAAGGGACCCAGAAAGCCTCCAATAAAAACCGAAGCGGTGTTGAGTCCCGTGGTGGCGGAATTGAGCTGGAAGTAATCGGTATAGCTGGGTAGAATGTTGAGGCCGTTGAGCATCGATCCATCGTATCCTCCAGTCGTGGACTGGACGACGGAGCAGAGAATGAGGAGGGTCGAGAGTGTCGCTGTTGACTGTGCTGGTACCCAAGCGGGCAGCCATGTCCCCGTGAAGGCTTTGCGAAGGGGCATGGTTTTTTGTTTGGGTTGGGGGGGAGCGAGCAGAAGTCGTGGTTGGTTGTTGGAGGAGGAGGAGGAGGAGATGGTGGGAGGAGGAGGTTCAGTTTTATTGTTTTAATAAAAAGGTGGTGCCGTGCACTGCTACATACCTTAGCTCCTATCTTCACCCTATCTTCACCCTATTGTACCCTCTCTCTACATATACGCCGCCGCCGGCCCCGCCGCCGAATTTTTCGATTTAGCCAGCAAGCTTGCAAGTGTTGCCAGTTGGACATGTGTAATTTAGCCACTGCACCGGGATGACAAAAAAGCTTGATATTGTCATCTTGGAAACCTCGCCATCATGGGCCTGGCCTGCTGCTGGCTACTAGTACATCTGTCGACTATGCACTTCAAGAGCTCACTCACTCACTGCACGCTCTATGCTCATGGCTCATGCGATATGTAACCCTCGAGCAGACGTCTGCTTTATGCCACTCGCAGCTGAAAGCCACCGCCTCTCTCTTCGTTGTCCCTCCCCTTGAAGATGGAGCTAAAGTCAACTTCACCCCCCAGCCCGGGTGCAGCACCACGCATTGGCGCCACCGGACTGGCACGTCTTCTCCTCTTCTCTTGTCCTGCTTTACTAGGAAACGTGGGAAACATGGCAGTGGGCTTCGGCCGCGGGCTCTCTGCAAAATAGGGGTGCTCGAGCATCTCCTTCGCGCTCGGTCTCTTCTCGGGATTGAGTGACAGCAGACTGTTCATGAGGCCCACGCCCGCATTCGTGAGCGTCGGGAATTTGGAGCGTACAATCGAGCCCTGAACCTGTCGTGCGGTGGGGAAGCGAAGTGTTCGTGCGTTCGGGAGGCGCTTGAAACCCGGCCAAGTTTCCTCGGTCGGTATGCCGCAGAGTTCGAAGATCTATCGGAGAACACACAGTCAATGAAAGAGTACGGGCTTGGTATCTGTTGCTTTCCAGTCTCCCCTTCTGGGAGACTGGGTGCTTCACTCACCTTACTGAGCTGTTCCACCTCGTTCTTGCTTGATAGCAGTGGCTGTCGTGTGAGTAGCTCGCCAAAGATGCAGCCCAGACTCCAGATATCGACCGCGGAGTCGTATGTTGTCGTGCCGAGCAGCAGTTCGGGCGAGCGATACCAGAGTGTCACGACGAGTTGTGTGAGGTTATTCGGCGCTGGGTTGCCTACGAAGCGTGCCATGCCAAAGTCTGCGAGTTTGATCTCCCCACGATTGTTCATGAGAATGTTGCTGGTTTTGAGATCTCGATGCAGGATCCAATGCGTGTGTAGAAAGTCGACAGCGCTCCCCAGCTGTAGCATGAGTGTTTTCGTCTCGGATGGCAGAAATGGCTCTTCCATTTCCTCCTGCAGCGTCTTGAGATCGTGCTCCAGAAAGTCCATGACAAGATACACATCGCCCGCACTCTCGCCTTGCCCCGTGACCACTTCTCGCAGGTTCACAATATGCCGATGCTTCGAGGCTTGGAGAGTCTGAATTTCTCGCAGCGCAGTGACTGGAAAGCCTCCGTCTCGGACCGGATCCATCTTGAGCTTCTTGATGGCCACAATCTCGCCAGTCGCCTCCTCTCTCGCGCGTGATACGAAGCCATAACTGCCCTCCTCGATGTGGTTCAGGCGGTCGAAGCGCTCAATCGATCGCGTCGGCTGCCACGTCGGAGCATTGAAGCGCAACAATTTGCGTTCTTGAGGCACCTCAGCTGCCTTCTCAGCACCATCCGCAGACAGTCTGCGTCTCTTTGTCGGTCTGCCCGAGTCGTCTTCGGCATGTCCATTTGTCCTCGCTGCCGCCGCCTTCTGTGCTTCTTCTGCCCGGCGCTGTTTCTCGGCCTTGAACCGCTTCTTCTTCTCTTCCTTTTCTGCCTTTCGGCGTGCATCCTCTGCAGCGTCCTCTTCCGTGTCTGCCCAGCGCGAAGCCATAGTCTCGAAGATGGTGATGGGGAGTCCTCGGAGGTGTTGCGGAGAAAGAGTAATGTGTTGCTTGCTTGAGGTGGGCTTGATTCCAAAGTCAAACATGTTATCGACATATGTACTTTGTCACCTCCTTTACTCACTAATGCGATCTCGATAGGACTCTCGCCGGAAGCGACCATGAGGAGCAGACTATCACGTACAGCATGGCAGTTGGGTCAGAATGCCAGCAGAATCAGAACTCGACCGTGCCGAGTCGCCGGCGCAAGATGGAGCTCATCAGAAAGCGGCCATCAATGGTCTACACCTCTAGCCAAGCAGTTGGCCGAAGCAATCACAGTACGGCAGCAGTCAATGGCGACATGGAAGCAAAGGCAAAGGCTAAGAGATGGTAGACGACTGGCCCGATACCCGTGGCATCATACATGCGCCAGGTCCTCACTTCAGATTTGGGAGGCTATTACACCGGAGCACTCTCTGGCGACCGAGACCAGTTTGGCACCAAGGGCGACTTCGTGACATCTCCCGAGATCAGCCAGATATTCGGAGAGCTCATTGGCGTCTGGGTGGTGGCAGAATGGATGGCTCAGGGGAAGAAGAGCGAAGGCGTATACCTCATGGAGATTGGGCCGGGCAGAGGTACTCTCATGTCTGATCTGCTGCGTGTGCGTTACTCCAGATGACCCTCTCTGCCCTCACTTGCGCTGACATGGTGAAAGACCATTCGGAATTTCCCACCTTTGGCCTCAGCAATCGAAGCGGTATATCTGATCGAAGCCAGTGAAACTCTACGACAGGCACAACACCAGCTCCTCTGCGGCGACAACCCCATGACAGAGACCAAACGAGGATGGGAAAGTGTCAGCAAGCATTCCTCCGAACTCAAGGTTGTCTGGACCGAAGACCACAAGTTCGTGCCACGACATGCGAGCAAGACGCCCTTTATCATTGCTCACGAGTTCTTCGACGCACTTCCGATCCATGTCTTCCAATCTACGCATATCCAGCCAGATCACGCCACAACGATGCAAACGCCCACTGGGCCTATTGAGAATAGATCCAGGACTCCAGACGCCCACCAATGGCGCGAACTCATGGTGTCTGCTAAGCCGCCTCACAGGCTGAAAGAAGGCGAGCCCGAGTTCGAGCTCTCGACTTCGAGGACGGCCACAGCACATTCGATGTATTTACCAGAGACATCGCCACGATACAAGGCATTGAAGACCACAGACGGATCTACCATCGAAGTGTCGCCAGATTCACAATCGTATGCACGAGACATGGCGGTACGTATAGGAGGTTCCAACCCCGATGAGATAGCTGCCTACGCCAAGCGGAAGGCCCCTATACCTGGAAGAACCACAGCATCAACGCCGGAGATTCCCATCTCCAAGCCCTCGCCTTCTGGTGCAGCACTCATTATCGACTACGGCCCACCAGACCACATCCCAGTCAACTCCCTTCGCGGCATCCGCGCTCACCAACTAGTTTCACCCTTCGATCGACCCGGCGAAACAGACGTCAGCGCAGACGTCGATTTTCTCGCTCTGGCCGAAACCGCCATCAATTCATCTCCCGGCACCGAGGTTCACGGTCCTGTCAGTCAGGCGAACTTCTTGAATGCCATGGGTATACAGGAACGAGCAGCACAGCTGGTGAAGAAGGCGCTCGACGACGAACGAGCGGGCAGAGGTGGTGCAAAGGACAAGAGTGAACTCACCGAGATTGTGAAGAGAGTGGAGTCTGGCTGGCAAAGGTTAGTCGATACCAGTCCGCAGGGAATGGGGAGTCTGTATCATGTCATGGCCATTGTGCCATTTTCACCACCGAGAGATGGCCTGCCGAGACGGAGACCTGTAGGTTTTGGAGGTGATGTACCTGCATAGTAACTACCTTACCTTACACCTCATCGATTAGCCGGCGAGTAGGAGGTCAGGTGTGGCTTGCATTAAAGGAATTTCAGGCTTTACCATAAAAAAAAAGGACTACTTACTTACTCCGTAGCTGACAAAATATCCTTGCGAAACTGGTTGGCCCTTCTTTTCTCTGCATTTATTCCTCGCTCGAGAATCTTTTTCACGCACAAATCCCAACGGTGGAACATCGCCCGAGAA
>JH792533.1:0-23838 GCA_000291705.1 Sphaerulina populicola P02.02b
TAGATTACTAATTACCTTTCCGCCGGATCCGACATACTCTAGCGATAAGCGCCTTAGCGAATTCCGGGTTTCCTATATACCTACTTTAGTATTTTCCTTTCTCTTTCTCTTCCTTTCTACCCTACTTTCCGTATCTCTTGAGTCTTAACCTCTAGAATTTTAAAATACCGAACCTCGATCTAATATTACTCTCGTCCTACTCCTCCTCCTCTCTTACGACTAAACAACAACGGGCAGATAACGAAGCGAGGAGGCTAATAGAAGAAAGAATCAATAGGGCAAATAAGGGACTACTAAGGGCTGCTTATAGCGACGAGACAAATACTGAAAGGTAGCGGAAGGACGTTGTACAGTACGGTAGTAGAAGCGAAGGTAGCGAGAAGAGCTAGAAGCGTAAAGATTTAGGAGGGGATGTATCCCTACCGTATAGCGAGGAGGGCTAGTAGGGCTAGTAGCGTAGACCGGTAGTATTATATAATCCAGAAGAGGATTCAGACCGACCGCGTAAAGGACTAGGACGACTACGGCTTTAATATATACTATCCCAACGACCAAGTATCGCCGAAAAGAGACTAGGACGTACGAAAGTTGTAGCGAACAAGTCCTATTATCCCTAGATACTACGGGGCGGTAAGAGTCTACGGAAGAAGCCTATAATACGAAAGGCTCCAAAGGCGAGGACTAAGCGACGGACGAAGCCTAGCTTAGTAGCAATCCGAGAGATCAAGAAATACTAGAAGACGACTAAGCTATTAATACGTCGCCTTCTATTTTAGAGACTATACCGCGAAATTACGATAGAGACAGCGAGTATAGGCGTATATCGATTCTAGGCTAAGGCGCTTCTCTATTTATAGGAAGCTACGGAAGCATTCCTTACGCTAGAGTTCGAAGTATCTAATATGCTCGCTATATATACTAAGCGGGTAACTTTATAGTAGAAGGATATAGTACTTTGTCGGTAGATTCGGAAGCGGTTTATAGGAGAAACTACGTCTGCCGACTACGTCTGCCGACTACGTCTGCCGACTACGACTGCCGACTACGACTGCCGACTACGACTGCCGACTACGACTACCGATCTGTATTAGCGCTATACTATTCGCCGACTATATCTATCGACTACGCCTAGGTACTATATCAATAGCGTAGCGCACCCTACTCCTACTATCTCTGCCGACTACGTTTGCCGACTACGCCTATAGACTGTTTTTACGACGCGCCTATACCTATTATTTCAATACTTGATTATTCCTAGCTTCTAGAAGTTTCTAGAATCGCTAGTAAATAGAATCGCTAGTAAATAGCGTATTGTTTCCTAGTAAACAAAATGCTCGCCTCTGATTGGCCTACAGGCTAGACCCTGATTTCCCTACCCTAAAGCAACTTCCTACTTCTAATCAAACCTAACTTACTATACTAATATCTATAACCACTTTTTGATCCTTTTTCGCCTTCTTACTGCCTAGCTACCGCTATAGCAATATTTCAACCTACTTGTCGATACTTTTTGCTATACCTTTTTCACGCCCTATCTAGTAACCTGCCTTTCTTAATATAATAACCATACTTTGTACAATAGCTTCTTCGATCGCTTAGACTCGCGCAAATATAGCGAATCGTACTCCGAATACTCGTACTAATCCTTCCCGTACTAGTAGAAAACAGCCTCGCTATACTCCTCTTCGTCTATTAATAGGTAGAAAGACTATACTAGCTAATTTGATCCGAAAAAAGTACAAATATCGTATAGGAAGTAAGTTATTCGTAGTTAGTATTCGTAGTCGGTATTCGTAGTCGGTATTCGTAGTCGGCATTCGTAGTCGGCAGGTTACTAACATTTCTCCCCTAGCGGTAGTACTTCGAGAAATAAGGAAATATTAGCAATCAATTAGGCTACTTATACCGAAGATACCCTTTGCTCGCTTAGTAAAAGAGATTATAGAGAATAAGCGTCGCGGGCTTCGCATTCAAGCCTAAGTACTCGGTATACTCTAGGAGTACTTAGAGAGTCTGCTTATCAAAATCTTTTCCTATAAGATTTATTCCCTATCTACTCTTTTCTCTTCTATATAACTAATCTCTTTAATTTAGCGGCTAATCTTCTCGCTATCTACGCTAAGCGTATTACAATCTAGTAAAAGGATATACAATGCCTCCGTACTATCCTCTCGGATTAGGGTGTATAGCCCTATTCTGCCTGTGTCCTATCTATCGCCGGTCCCGTTGTTACTAAGCTTTAGCAGAAGGACCCCCCTCGGCGGCTCTAGGGCCCTAGGGCGAAGCGAGCGCCAGCGCTAGCGCTAGCCCTAGCCCTAGTATAGTAGGGCTAGCAGTAGGGCTAGTAGGGCTAGTAGGGCTAGTAGTAGGGCTAGGAGGGCTAGTAGGGCCAGTAGGGAGGGGCCGATAACTAAGTATAGCTTACAGATAGCTAAAAATTGATCCTCTTCCTACTCTTCAACTATATGATTTCGTATTCCCTATTCTTTTTCGTAGTCGGCATTTATAGTCGGCAGCTCTAGTAGGTAGAAAAATGTACGTAAAATTAATCTTTTACTACTAGAAATATCCTAAAACGGAACATTATGTAATACCTATTATCATACCCGTTAGGTATACCTACTAGGTTTTTCGAGGTAGGTTGTACCCTACTTATAAGGTAGGTACCCGCCTTATTTGTAGGGTTGGGTATTTAGTCTAGGTTGTACCTACCCTGTACCCAACCCAACCTATAACGAGGCCTAAATACTAGTATCGTCGTTCGCGATTAGGGTATTGCTAGTGTCCCTAAACGCCTCCTCTACCTGCCTCGTAGGTATCTAGTCTCTTGCCGCTAATAGCTTCGGTAGTATAGCGAGTATTAGCTGTTCATTTGAGTTGATATTAATATAGTTATTAGCTAACCGCCGCAGAGTGATATATGCCGTACGGTGCGTACGGTCGCCGGTTACCGCGTTATATAACGCGCTACTAATAGGCAGCGTAATGCCGTATAGGAGGAGGATCGTTTTGTACTATTCGTAGGTATCGTTAGGTAGGAAGGCCTCGAGGTCTATATATCAAGTTAGCGAGTAGTACTACGAGTAGAGCGAGTAAGCCTACTAAACCCTTCTAGTATCCCTTCGAGTGTCTATAGAACCCCCTCTAGGACGCGTATACCTTGCTACGCGGCGTCGTAGAGCTCTAGATAATAGCGTAGTATATAAGGTATACCTAGAATAGAGAACGGACGGTTAGTCTGCTTCCGAATCTTATAGTAGTTCTATACGTTTACGAACCCTATAACTGTCTCGCGGAGGATCGTAGTATAGATAGCGAGGAAGGTAACGCGATCGCCTAACGACTCTAGGTTATACTCGTTCGCTATATTCAAGCTATAGAAGTACCTACGCTATCTATTTAGCGCCTTAGCCTATTGATTCTACTACGCCTCGATTCGCTAATTTATCTTACTCGTACTATATCGGAAGTACTCGCCAAACCGTAGTAGTAGTAACTCGGGCTCGTCGCGAGCCCTAAGCGAGGCGTTCTCGACCTCGTAGGCGGCGTAGCGTACTATATAGTGCGCGTCGGCGGCTAGAATAGTCTCTCTACTACGATCCGAGCGTAGAACGACGGGCGCGTACCTACTATAGCGTAGCGTCGCGATATATTAAGCGAGTACCGAGACAGCCGACCTGCTAGTAATTCCGATATATATCTACTCTATATACCGCGAGTGTACGTCGATTGCGCCGTATATCTAAATACCCTAGTACTCAAACTTACAGTATACGTCTATCGAGAGTGCCGCTATCGGCCTAGGTATAATTACAGCGCCGTAGTACTCTCTTGCTTTCTCGCGGCGCCGCTAGACTCTATCGGGGTTGAGCAATTTGATAATACGGTAGATACGGTCCCTGTAGGTAGCGAGTCAATAGCGAGCAGACAGCGAGCAGATAGCGAGCAGATAGCGAGCAGATAGCGAGTAGATAGCGAGCAGACAGCGAGTAGACGTACCTCCTAATTATATTTATCTCCGAGCGTATATACGTATATAGGTTTCTCCTACTATATACCTCTACTTCTGACTTTACGAGCGCATCTAAGAGTACCGTAGCGATTAACTCGTCGGCAAGTTCTTACTCTTCTATAGGTATCTGTTTCTTAAACCCTAGCTCCTTTCGTATACGCCGATACGTTCTCGTACTAAGTATCTAGCTATCAATCGCTAGAATCGCTACCGCCTCTTTGTCCGTAAGCCGTAGTTTAGTATAGGTATACGCTATACGTATACGTAGACTATTATATTCGTCGGAGATATCGTACTATCGTCGGTAGGAGGGTACGCCTAGTATAGTAAGTCCCTATACTACGAGTCGTCGTTCGAATATACGCTATAGAATAGTAAGACCGAATTAGCGGTATAGATTAGCGACGATCTATAGCTGCGAGATACCCTCTACGAGCTACGTAGCGATATAGACCTAATAGTTATTAAGTACATTCGAAGAAGGCCTTAGTATAGTAAGTCCCTATACTACGAGTCGTCGTTCGAGCGTACGCTATAGAATAGTAATACCGAATTAGCGGTATAGGTTTGCGACGATCTATAGCTACGAGATACCCTCTACGAGCTACGCGGCGATATAGACCTAATAGTTATTAAGCGAGGGCCTTAGTATAGTAAGTCCCTATACTACGAGTCGTCGTTCGAACGTACGCTATAGAATAGTAACACCGAATTGGCGGTGTAGGTTAGCGATAATCTATAGCTGCGAGATACCCTCTACGAGCTACGCGGCGATATAGGCCTAATAGTTATTATAATCAAGCACATTTGAAGGCCTTGGTACGTACGTACGAGGCATGCTACGAGTTATAGCGAGTGGATGGCGTAGTGGAAAGTAGTAGTAGTAGTATGAAGCTAAAGTAGAAGTTCGGGGGTGACGGGTGGCGGAATGGCGGAATGGCGGCTGGCCACTTTGGGCTTCCGTCATGTAGGTCGCTGCTCGCTCTCGCTTCCATTCGCTGGGATGCGGGAGTCCGACTCGCCGATCCTTGATGCTTCCATCTTCTTGGCAACTCCCAGTCTCTCCACTGTCTTCTACAAGACAAAAACAGCTATATCATTCCCCAAACAGCAACCAGAATGGCTTCATCACTCTGCACGCGCTGCTCCCTCCGTCTGCCACGGCAATCCCAGCCGTCCCGTCTGATCACGCGCACCTTTTGCCAAAGCACCACCCGCCCTCTCGAATTCCCGACTTTCACGCCCTCCACCAATGAAACCCTCAACGATACTCTCGCCACCTACCGCAACAAACATCTCGTCCCCGCCTTTCTCAACAAAAGCCAGCAGCAGCTCATCTTTTCCTCCGACAAGAAAGACTACCTCAAAGAGAATCCCACCGCCGTCGAATTGGGAGGTCAAGAAATCGAGCTCCAATGGTTCGACCGTTACACTGAGGTACCTCCGAGGATGAAATTAGTGAAAGCGGCGCTAGAGCAAATCTTCCAAAGCAGAGATGGCAGAGACTGGGAGAATGTTGCGAAGCTGCTACAAGCCCTCAAAGAAGTCCACAAAAAGTCGGTAGATCAGGAATTGAAGGATAAGATCGTCCGCAAAGCGGTCCATCAAGGACAGATTTCGCAGGTGCTGAAGATGCTGCAACACGCTGACAAGACGGACATGTCTTTGACGAGCGGTTTGGTGTTGAGGACGTTGGTGCTGGGTGTGAGAGATACGGCGCAAAGGAGTGGATGGGAGAAGGAACATGTCATACGATCGCTGGAGATGATGAACCGCATTGCGCATTTGCTGGAGACTGAGCAACATGGAGCAGGAAGAAATCTCGTGCAGGGAGATCCGAGGACGGATCCGTTCGTTCTGGGAGTACAACTCGAACTCGTCTCTGTCTACGCATATAAACACAACCAGGGCGTTGGTGAAAACGAGACGGTTGCCAGATACGCGGATCGCCTGCTATGTTCGATTAACGAGGAACAGCTCGATGCTTCTGTATTGGAAACAAAGCTGCAATTGAGAAAGACTGGTGGGCAGTGGGAATTCCAACAGGCCGTGCCTATCTTGCACGGCGTGTTCTTAGCCAACAATATGCTTGGGGAGAACATGCCTCAAGCAGAGAAGGCTCGGCGTCTTATTGCAGCTTACGAGCCTACGCTGAGCGGCCTGGCGGCAATCTTAGAGGGGAGAGCGCCGGCCCAGGGCTCTTATGATCATGCTGCGCTCGAGGCTTGGAGGAGGATGATCCGCGACTGATGTGGTTGGCGCAGTTACACGCATTGGCTTGCGCGTTCGGATGTCGACAGGCTGCGTGCATCCTCGACGTCGTGTCGTCAACTCTTGCAGTTGGTGGTAGAAACACCTGTCTAGTGGGTCTACAGACGATATCTACAGATGCGACTCCCTGTCGCCGACAGCGTTCCGCGCATCTTGCGTAGCAAGGTAGTTTGATGCCACACAGAAGCGGCCTGGGCCATCCTGACGACAGAACTGGTGGACGCGGGGCTAAACGTTACCTCCGTTCCGATTACTGCTCCTCTTTCCGTGTACAATATGCGTGTGTAGCAGGACTGGTTTCCAACAATCACAAGACAATACTCTGCAACTTTCTCCATGTGTATGATGAGCGATAAAGTCCACAGTATACCTGGTACAGATGATGGACTAATGCGCCAAGCACAACGCGCCCACATGCTCTGCCCTCATCCAGGCAACCAGGTACTCAGGCAACCAGGTACTCAGGCCCCCCTTCTGGCGCAGACGATGAACCATCGTACACTTCCACTCCAGTCGACTCCCAAGGTTGTAAAGAAAGCGGAAACACACTGAGTGCATATGGCCGTGACACCTACCTGTCTCCTTCTAGCTCATCGAGCTGGAGCCGAAGCACATCGAGAGGTGCCTATGATGTGCACCGCGTCAGCCAGGATGGCAGAGCTTCTGGATTTCCCGAGGACTCGGAAGCGAAGCACCGGAAGCTGATTGACAAGATTATAGGCCACAAGCTTGCACCGAGCTTCTTGCAGTAGGGAACACAATAAATTTTTGTAATTTAGAGAGGATGTGAAAAGACTTTAGGGGAAGAATGACAACACGATAAAGCACTGGCGCGTGTACAGCGATGAGCAAGGAAACTGTATCACTACCGGACTAGTCAAGTAACGATATGTTATATCTACCAATCCAAATTTGTCAGTCAGTCTGCGTCAGTGGAAAAGAGTCAGCATGTATAGCTCACTAGGCCTGCTGTGCGGTTGCACCATCTAGATCTTCTTCATCGCTAGCTGACGACCATAGAGATCAGAGCTTTGGTCCATCTTTACCTGGCGGTGGCAAGATCGTGATGTCCTGGAACGGTAATCCCAGGAACTGATAAATGAAGTGCCACCTGAAAAATTCAACATTAGCTGCCTGACCCCGACATGCAGTCATGAAAACAATCGAGCAGACACAGAAACGAAGACGTCGCCCACGCAGAGTAATCCAACATACCGATCACTGCCAAAGAAGCTCTCCTCTCTCCCGTCCGCATTCCTCACAAGCAACCAAGGCGCACCAAAAGCCCCCAGGTCCACCAACCTCGCCGTCTCATCGACCAACAGCTTCTTATACTTGGCATCCACCGCTCCTTTCAGGATCATCTCCACCTCCCCCTCTCCAAAATACTTCCTCAGGACATCCGCCAGAACATCCACCCGACTCACATCTCGATTCTCCCCTCCAATGCCCCACAAAGCCTCCCAGAGCCCCCCAAAAGCGTCTTCATACCTGTCATACTCACACTGGTCCCTGGCCACCAGCATCGCGCGCATGGGTAATACACTCATAATGGGGAAAAACGGCGGAGTCTTCATAGCATTTGGCGCGAGATGGAAATACTGCATTCCACGTGGAAGTTCGAGTTTGCTCAGACGGGCTTTGGCAGGGAGAGTCCAGGGGGGTTTATTTCCCGATCCGACATTGATGCCTCCGAGGAAGATGGGATGGATTTCCACCGAAATGTTGTGCTGGGAGAGGGCGGGGCGGTTGCGCCGAAGATAGAGATAGGCGAAGTAGGACCATGGGGAGTCTAGTTACGAGGTAATGGATTAGATATTACAGCGAGGGTAGGATGTCATTTTATAGGTTTCTGTGCTTGTTGTCGGATTGACGCTCGAGGATACAGAGGGACTGAGGAGTAGAAATGGGATTATTTCACGTACTGCAGTCGACGTAGAGGTCTATCTTCCCACCTGTACCCATGCTGGTGTTTATATTCTCGGAAATTTTGATTCTCTTGCAGTATTCGTATTGTAAAGACTACCGCCAAGGCAATATTTATGTTGTTAATTAAGTGAATTCATGTGAAGTTGTTGGAGGCTGCAGCTCAAGCCGAGGATCCTCCGAGGCTTTTGCTTCTAGATTATACCTGCCTCCCCTCCCGAGGCCTATAAGGTAGCTAGGACGCTTTGCTACCTCCTATTCATGCTAGCCCCCTATGCGATGCCGTACATATCTATGTTTACATAACGCCCTTTTGGGTCTTACAGACTGTTCTCGTCATTACAACTTGACCTTATCCGCTTGGCCTCGCCACACTTGGGCAGCTTGCGAAAACATGTCCCTCGCCTTCACTTTGCTTTCCAGTCTAGCACACAACAAAAAGGCACCACTCAGCTTTCGATGCAAGCTGTACGTCTCCTCTGGGGGTGGCGCGAGACGTTCCCTTAACATGAGTCCAATGTTCTGCCGGACGCGATCCGTCACGGTCTGGCCTTTGAAGTCGTAGACTTCGGGCGCCGAGGCCACAAAGGGCTCAGCGAGCGTCAATATGGAGTCGACGTGTGCTTTTAGCATTGCTGGGCTTTCATGCCCGGTCAAGTAGCCGAGCTGTATCGACAGATCTCGGCAGGCTTCACGGTCGCTCTTCGATGCGGCAATGAGCAGTTCGCAATACGGCTCTAGAAACTTATCGGGAAACTCTCGGCTGGCTCCAAAGTCGAGGAGTTCGATTTTCTTCCTTTCTCGATTGTACAAGAAGTTGGTCCAGTTCGGATCCGTTTGCATGAATTTGAATTCCATGAGTTCGCGTAAGCAGAGCCGCAGGATGTTAGAACCAATCCAGTCTCGCTCTTGTTGTGTCAGATCCTTCACCTTGGTCACACCAGTGCCGTGCAGAAACTCGGCCGTGAGAACGTCCGGCCCAGAAGCTTCGGCGTATACCTTGGGCACGGTAAAGGTATCAGTCTCGTCGGCGAGGTGCTCGTCGCGGAACTTAATACAGGCCTTTGCTTCCCGTTCATAGTCGCATTCCCAGCCCAGTTCGGTGCGGGCATTGGCGATGGTGCGGTCCAGAAAGAGGCCCTTGGGCAACAGTTGAGATGCAGTCAAAAGGAGAGAGAGGTTGTTCAGATCAGAGTCAATGCTGCCACGCACGCCTGGATACTGCACCTTGACTGCCACGTCGACCTCGCCAGCGGAAGTCTTCAGCACCGCCCGATGCACCTGTCCTATCGAGGCGGCAGCAAAGGGCTTCTCGTCAAACGAGCTGAACTTGTCCCTCCACGCAGAGCCGAGATTCTGGCTGAGAACTTTGTTGCGTTGTGAAGCAGGCATGTAGTCGGCGCTATCCTGCACTCGCTGCAGGACAGCGTTGATGGTCGGAGGCAGGACTTTGCTGTCCTGAAAGCTCATCATTTGGCCCAGTTTGAGAGCAGCGCCACGCATTCGACTCAGCTTCGCCACCAGCCGGTTCATGTTGCCTTCGCTGAGCATCAGACTACCAGTACTACCGCCTCCAACGAGTCTGCTGACGCTTTCGCCCACCGCACCAAAAGCCATGCTGGTGGCAAGACCGCCGTACTGCCAGATGCGGCCAAAGCGAGTGGCTGGTACTCTGGACTCGCGCATCTCATAAACTTTGCTCTGTGGAGGCTGCTCCTCAGCACTCATCGGAGAGCTTGACCCTAGCGGCGCAGCAGCATTAGCGAGTTGGGAGGCGAGATGCTGCGTCTCTGCATCTCCCGCAGTCTGGCTCTTCACGGGTTCCGGCTGAGCAGCAGCTGGTAGAGGAGCTGTCGGACTCACAGTTTGTGCTTCCCGTCGCTGCTTCGCCTCTTCCTCTCGCCGTCTTTCTGCCTCTACCATTTCAGGCAACGGTTTGGGGGCCATCTTCTGTCTCTTTGCGTAGGGGTTGGTGCTCTGGCCAGCAGATGCACCGAGCATCTTGGATATCCGTGGACTGTGGAAGATCTGATCGACCCCTTCTGGCAGCGTCTCAGGACTGGCTGCTTTTGCTTCTGTAGGTGATGGGTATACATCTTGATCCAGGTCTGTTGGTGGTGAATCTCCTTGCGCCGACTCTGCATGTCGTGGGAGCTTCGTCCGTGGCAGAGAGGAGAGCTCGGGCGAGACTTGATCTGACCGCTGGCTGAAGGTGTCGCGTCCCGGGCCAGACTCCTGTATAGGTTGTGTATCTGCTGCTCTCGCTGGTATCTGTGCCTCTGCCTGCCGTTGCTGTTCTCGCTTCCTCAGGCTGGCCAATGTGCCATCGTCCTGTTCCACTGCCCCCAACCCAGCATTGTTCGCCGCCGTCTTCACGTCTTTGGTGATGTTGTCGACCTCCCGCGCCGCCGCCTGACCCTGTTGCCGCGCATATTCCACTCCATCCTCGGCCTGTCTCTGCCAGCTCGGCGTGCTGTCACTGAATCGCTTGGCCAACTCGATGGCAGCTCCCACCGTCACCGTCACGCGGTCCGTCTGGCTCTTGACGGCCTTTGCTACACTCGACGTCCGCGTGAATAGATCATACTGTTCTTTGCGGATGCGGTAGTGGCTTTTTGCGATGGACCCGCCAGCAGAGACCAGCTTGGCGGCATCAATCAGCCGCTTCCCAGACATGGTCAGGGTATTGATCTGTCGTTCATTGTTTGTCGTTTGACTGGAAACCAGAGTTGTCTGCTGAGTGCTGGGACTGCTGGGGGCAGAATCATGTTATTGTCAATTTGTTGACCTCGTCATGATTCATCGACTGCGCTTGCCGAATCGAGACACATCCGCTCATATCTACATCTGTAGACCCAAACCACACTCACGAGGTGAATATTCCTCTTCCTCCTCCTCTTCTTCTTCTTCCAATATTCTACCTGTATAGTAGGACACAACTGCAATAATGTCATAGTCAAATCCTATCATATCGTGCCGACTAGGTACTCGACTCAATAACTGAGAAATATAATGAACTGTCATATTCAGCCCCCACTCTTGTCGGCCGGCAATTGATGCCGTTTCGGCGGACGGTGTGGAAATGAATACCCTATCAACGAAATCGACTGCGCGGGCATCTAGCATCAATATAACCACAGATAGCTTGCTCAGAGACATGATATGCGCCGTTTTCACCTTGATCTTCTGCTCAAAGCCTACTAGACCTGCTACTTTCAACCTATTAGATCTGTTCTGCTGACAAGATGGGCGAGGTATCCCTCGAGGAGACCAGAGTCCCCTGGAGTGAGGTGGTCAAGCTCAAGCGAGACAAGCAGACGAGAGATATTGAACAAGGCCAAGCGATCGTCAGTGGACTTTCAAATCACCATGTCGAGTTAATTACGAGCATCGATAACGTGCAAACATTGGCCTCCAAGATTGCTATAGGAGAGCTCAAGGCACAGGATGTTATTACAGCATATATTCGAAAGTAGAAACCACTGCGCTCCGACTGCAGAGTGAACACTGGGGCTAATTGGATACGACAGAGCAATAACGGCCCATACCAAGACCAACTGCCTCACCGAAGTCTTCTTTTCTCAGGCTATAGAGCAGGCTGTCGCACTGGACGATCATCTGAAAAAGACTGCCAGTACGGTAGGACCACTGCATGGAATACCCATCACGCTGAAGGACCAGTTCGACGTGCGAGGCCATGATACCACACTTGGCTACGTCGGCAGATCGTTTAGTCCTGCCATAGAAGATGCTTTGCTGGTCCAGATTCTGAAGCGAGCGGGAGCTATCGTCGTCGCGAAGACAAATTTGCCACAGAGTATCATGTGGTGCGAGACCGACAATCCTCTGTTTGGTCTCACGACGAATCCAGTAGACTCCCAACTCACGCCCGGCGGTTCCACAGGAGGCGAAGGCGCCCTGCTTCACGAACACGGTAGTCTGATCGGCTGGGGAACCGACATAGGCGGTAGTGTGCGCATCCCCTCTCACATGATGGGCTTGTATGCGCTCAAACCCAGTAGTGGCCGGTTGCCATATCTGGGATGTCAAGTGAGCACGGCCGGACAAGAACACGTCCCGTCAGTCATCGGACCCATGGCTCGGAGTCTCGAGTCGATCGAAAGCGTGACGAAGATTGTCATCGAAGCGGAGCCCTGGAACGAAGATCCCACCTGTCACCGGCTTCCATGGCAGGGACATGTCTATGCTGAGATCCAGTCTCGTCCACTCGTCATTGGACTCTTAGTCGACGACGACCACGTGCGGCCACATCCATCAGTCTCCCGCGTCATTCGAGAAACAGCTTCACGTCTGCAGGCGGCAGGTCACACGATCGTGCCATGGACATCGACACTCCACACGGAATGTATCCAGATCATGGATGCCTACTACACAGCCGACGGCGGCGAAGATATCAGAAGATCAGTTGCAGAAGGCGGTGAGCCCATGATTCCTCACGTCGAAGGTCTGGTTAATCGAGGGAAAGCTATATCCGTGTACGAGTACTGGCAACTCCATCAACGAAAACGCGCAGCTCAAGCAGCATATCTCCAGAAATGGAACACTATGCTGGATCCTTTGACGAAGAGAAGAGTTGACGTTTTGCTGACGCCGGTGATGCCGCATCCTGCAGTCAAGCATGGAGGGTGCAAATGGGTGGGTTATACAAAGGTGTGGAATCTGCTGGACTATACCGCTATTGTTCTGCCCGGAGGAACGGTGGACAAGCGGATTGATCGGGCGGAGGGGGAGGAGGGATATGAGGCGAGAAACGAGAGTGATGAGTGGAATTGGAAAGGGTATGATCCTGTCGCAATGGACGGCCTGCCGATTGGGATACAAGTTGTTGGGCAAAGACTGGAGGAAGAGAAGGTCTTGGGTGCGGCGAGAGTGGTGGACAGTGCACTGGGGCGGCGTGGGAGGGACTCAGGGAGGTGAAGATGGAGTCTCCTATCTGGCACCACCCGGCCTAGTCGCTGAGTCATCGTCATCAACGGTATAGTGCCTCGTTATGTAAGATACCTCCTAGTCACAGATGTTATATGTTCGGGTGAAACCTTCTAGGGCTAAACGGTACCGCCGCTCCGAGATGCCTAGAACTAGCTCGTAGGAAGTACAAGGTAATATATGTACATACTGTAGTTCCACCGGACAGCCCCGCCCGCAGTGATATATCGCCAGTGGATGCTTGAAAGCTGACAGCACTCTACATCACACAGTCCGGCCTCGACTGCGCACGCGATGGCCTCGTGGAAGCAGGTAATCTCCATGTTGCCATGTCCAGGACTGGCCGGGATAATTGTCCATGTAATGCACTGTACAGTGGTGCCGCTCTCCGTCTATAATAACCTCCTTTTGTCTGAGCTATATTACTAACTACTACTACTACTACTACTACTATACTACCCACTACTACGCCATCTCCCTACCTCCGACCAGTAGTCGTGCAAGATGAAGTCCTCCTCGTGGCTTCTCGCCTCCTCGCTGAGCACTGCCGCCGCCGCCCTCACTCCCGCCGAGTACCTGACATGGGCCGCTGATACTTATATCCGGGAGGGCGTCAAGAAGGACTACCACTACACCACCTCCGTCCTCTATACTGGCTATGAAGCCGCCATCGCGCTGACCGCCAACGAAACTCTGGTCGACTGGTATCGGTCGCAGATTGATGATGCTGTCGTCCTCCCGAACGGATCCATTGCCGATTGGAACCTCACCAAGTACTCCCTGGATGATTACCGCATGGGCAACAACTTCCTGTGGTGGTACAATCGCACGGGGGAAGCCAAGTACAAAAGCGCCGCAGACATCATCCGAGAGCAATTGAATCGCCATGATCGAAACAATGCAGGCGGTTTCTGGCATCGAAACCCGACCTACCCCAATCAGATGTGGCTGGATGGCATCTTCATGGCCGACACCTTCTACGCCCAGTGGACCAGCCTGTTCGACTCGGCCAATACCACTGCCTGGGATCACATTGCCTTGCAATTCGATCTCATCGAGGAACACTGCAGAAATCACACGTCGGGACTGCTGGTCCACGGATACGATGAGAGTAAGAGTACCGTGTGGGCCGACCCCGTCACTGGAGCAGCACCAAACGTCTGGAGTCGAGCCGTCGGCTGGTACTTTATTGCTCTGCTCGAGGTCATTCCGCTCTTCCCTCAGACGCATCCTGCAAAGGCGAGATTACAGGAGTACTTTGTCACTCTGGCGGACGCCTTGAAGAGTCACCAGTGCTCCGAGTCGGGAGGTTGGTGGTTGATCATGAATGATCCCTATCCGGGCATGGAGGGCAACTACATTGAGAGCTCGGGAACTGCAATGTTCACTTATGGCTTCTTGAAGGGCATCGCCGATGGCTATCTGACTGCTGGGGACTACTACGCGAGTGCGGAGAAGGGGTATACACTGCTGACAGACAAGTTCGTCCTCAACAACACGAACAACGGGACCATGCGAATGGAGGGCACCGTGTCGGTGGGCAGCTTAAGCGGTAACGGGACATATGAGGTGAGTCTTTGCAATTCTTCTGATGGTTTCTTTTATCATTACTGCTCATGTGGCTTGACTGACCACGATGATGGAACAGTACTATATTGGCGTGCCTACTGCTGTGAGCGACTATAAGGGCGTAGGGCCTTTTATGTGGGCAAGCCAGCCTCTGCTTCATCTCCAGTGAGGAGGTGTTGCGAGTTCCTCCATTTGATCTATATTCAACGTGTACACGAGTAACAGTTTGTCAGTGGAGGTACATGTACCTACATTTACAATATTATGAGCAGACATTAGGAGGTACAAAAGTCGAGGATAGATATCGGCAAAGCGGTTACCGAGGGGCTACCTCCTACATGTACCTCCTAGTAGGTAGCAGTGCCCCTCAAGTCGCCTCCCGTCCGAAAGTGAAGAATACCTCCTACATAACCCTATATAGAGTGCTTCAATTAGTAATGATACTATTGTCACCTTCACTACATCAACACCTAAATGCCTTTTTCGTCTTCTTCTTCTTCTTCTTCTTCTTCTTCTTCGCCCGTGAAGCAATACTAGATACCCAACAGATACAACACCTTACAGGCTGATATATATATACCTCCCCCTTCATCATCCAGAACATGGTCCCCCAACCAGACAACCCCGAACCAGCCCACCACGACGTCGACTCGATGCTCTCCCGCAAATTCGGCAAAGAAGTCGCCAATTACTTCTCCGGCTCGCCCCTCAACCGCGTGGGATTTCTCCGCGCCGACCACCAATTCCTCTCCCAAGCCCTCAAACACCCTTCGACCGCGTTCCTCCTCTGCAACGAGCTCCAACCTCTCGTCCAATCCGGAACCGCACCCGGCAAGGGTCGTCTCCAATATGTCAAGTACGAAGACGTCCAACCCGTCATCGGCTCTGACCCCTTTGCCCAATCCGAAAAAGAGATGCTAGACGCCTACCGCAGCGATCAATACATTCCACAAATCATCTTTCTCGGACTCGACGAAAAAGTGCCCACAGGAGAAGGCTTAGCATATCAAGCAAAGAACCTCTACAAAGGAGCTCCTTATTTCGCTGTCGACGTCACACCGCGACCACAAGCAGATGCGAGCATCTCAGAAGCCTGCACAACCCTCATTACACGGCTACAGAAAGAAAAAGGGTACGAGTTTGGAAAAGGACGGATTATGGACATTGAGCCCTCGGATGCAGCCATTTACGCCGAAGCTCGCCAACTGCTCGATTGGAACCAACGCAATCCCTTCTGCGCAGCATGTGGACACAAGACATTTTCCGTGCACGCAGGTTTCAAACGGACATGTCCGCCTACGGATCGCGCCGCAAAAGCGAGTGGTGCAGTGGTGGCGGTGGAACGACCGGCGTGTGTGACACGTCACGGCGTGTCGAATCTGTGTTTTCCGCGGACGGACCCGACGGTGATTATGGCAGTCATCAATCACGCGGGAGATAGGATTTTATTGGGGAGACAGAAGCGTTGGCCGCCGTATTGGTATTCGACTCTCGCCGGGTTTGCCGAGCCGGCAGAATCGATTGAAGAGGCGGTGCGAAGGGAGGTGTATGAAGAGGCGGGAGTGATTGTGGGCAGGGTCATCATTCACTCCACGCAGCCGTGGCCGTATCCCGCGAATTTGATGGTTGGGGCGATTGGACAGGCGGTGGCGGGCGATGGGGAGAAGATTGACTTGGGGAATGATCCTGAGCTGGATGATGCCAAGTGGTTTTCCTTGGAGGAGGTCCGGCATAGTCTAAGGGTGGGAACGAGTGGGCTGGGAGAGGATGCGGGACCAGAGTACAAGGAGGGCGATCTGAGACTTCCTCCCTCGACGGCCATTGCGCATCAGCTCATGACTGCTGTGGCCAATGGGTTCGCGTCGGGGGACTCGAAGATGTAGCTCTCTCGTCTCTTCAGCGGAGCGTGTGAGAGTCGGTCAGAAGAGAGAGAGAGAGAGAGAGGGAGAGAGGGTGTTGCCTTTCTGAAGAGACGGAGAGATCATTTAGACCATGTACAGATTCCGATTTATCCTCGAATCTTTATATACAACTGCGGTGTTGATATTAGGTACGACATAGTAGCAGTCGTAATGACAATAGGCCAGTCTTCTACAGCGCCCTCGAAACAGCCACACAAGTCCTCTCAGTTGACGCTCAATTGACTCGACTCAATACTGTCCTCCCCTCTAAACTCCCCACTCAGACTCAGCCCAGGTCCATTTGTACTCGACAGCACCACCTCGTGTATATCCTTGGGAGTCTTGTCCGCAATTCTCGCCATGTCCTTCTTGATCTGTTCCACAAAAGTCTTGATATTCCTCTGCATATCCTCTGGCGAAAAGCTCAGCTGTCCAATCGCCATGCTGACCACACCATCTCGCTCCCGATATTCAGTGCCCCCAACCATATCCCTCACCGTAGCAGCCACATCTTTGACCACGGTCCCTAACTTCGCCGAAGGCATCAAACCTCTCGGCCCCAGTATCCTCGCGACGCCGGATTTCCCCAGTGCGGGTAAGGAGTCGATATGTGCGATACACCGATCAAAATTGATGTTCCCCGCTTTGACGGCTTCGAAGACGCTCGCTTCTCCCACGACGTGCGCGCCTGCGAGAGTAGCGGCTTTGGCAGCTGCACTGTCTTCGGGTGCAATGACACAGATTCGTAGGTCGGTTCTGACGGGGTGGGGGAGTCGGAGACGATTGCGGACTACGGCGCCGTTTCTGGCAGTTTTGAGACGGAGGTGGAGCTCGTATTTACTGCTCGAGGGGGTGCGGCCAACTTCTGCGGCGCGGAGGTATCTAATCCAGATTTGGTCAGTGGTCGGGTCCATGAAGGTTCAAGTGAAGACGCGGGAGCGCATACCGCATGGCGTCTACGAGGGAGAATTGGATGGCATTCTTCAGGTCCGGGGTATCGTATGTGGTTTTGGCTTTCTTCCGTTTCTGGGAGGCCGGTACATCTTTTCGCTTGTATTTTGCGGCATTGGCGGAATTGACTGCGGTGCGGATCTGTGTTTGCTGTTGCAGTGGGAGGAGAAAGGTCGGGAGTATCGTCGTTGTCGTGGAGCGCGTTTGGGATCTTGCAGCGCGTGAAAGGGAGGAGAGGCACGAGGGACAGTATCGGGACGCTGAAGCCATATTGACTCTGGATCGCTGATCTCGCCTTCTGCAGCGGAAAGTCGTCGTCGTCGTCGTCGCCGCCGTGTTGGTGGTGGTGGTGGAGGTGGTGGTGATGTTCTTCTGAAGATGCGGAGCTCGGAGGTGTCTTCCAACCCGCCGATCCCACCTATATGCCTACAGTACCTACATACCTACCTTACCTTACTACTACCTCCTACTACACTTTCCGTTCACTTACCTCCTACACCTCCCAGGCGGCCCTAGTCTAGTCTAGTCTAGTCTACCAATGCCTCTGTAGTCACTCCGCCTCGACATGTCACGCTTCCAAATTGCTGCCACTCCCACCACTGCCTCCGCAGTCTCCACCCCCGCCGGCGAATACTCCCCCACCTCCACTCCAGCACAGCGCTATTCCGCCGACAATTACGACGACGACGACGACGATGACATTTCCACACTCCCTTACCCGACCGAACTCCCTCGATCAGACTTCCTGCAGCCTCAGTTTGATGCTCAAACATACCTCTCCTCCCTCCGAAACCGCCATCAGACTCTGGAAGACTTGCGTTCAGATCTGCGATCGAGGAGTCAACTGCTGAACAAGGAGCTACTGGATCTAGTGAATGGGAATTACGAAGAGTTTCTGTCTCTAGGCGCCGATCTCAAAGGAGGTGAGGAGCAAGTGGAAGGTGTGAGAGTGGGTGTTTTGGGGTTTGGGAGGGAGGTGGAAGGCATTAAGAAGGATGTCAAGGAGCGAAAGGACGAGGTCAAAGGACTGCTGGACGAGAAGAAGAATATTCGGCGGGAAGTGGTGATTGGGCGGCTGCTGCTGGATATCAATGAGAGAATGTCCGAGCTTGAGAGCCGTTTGGGAATCAACGTGGATGCTGAAGAGGAGGAGGAGGAGGATTTTGACGATGATGCTGACGCCGGGGACGACGATAGTGATGCTACTACACCCGGGAGAGCGCAGTTGAGGCGGTTGCAGAGACATGCCGAGCAGTTCCTTATGGTCGAGAAGTTGATTGAACGGATTGGTTCAGACCATCCCTTTCTTGTTGCGCAAAAGGGACGACTGGATGAGATCAGAAAGACCTTACTACTGGATCTCGCGACTGCGCTACGTCAAGCAAAGGCGGATAAGTCCTCGGAAAGTGTGCTGCTTGCTATGAAGCTCTACTCTGACCTTGGCGCCGAGGCGGATAGCGTGAAGGTGTTGAAAGCTGGATGAAGATGTGATTCCAAGGCTTGGGCCGTGATCGATACCTGCCCCATTCTATCGCGACAATCGGGATGCCAGATCGGAGGCTATTGAGAATTTCCTCTCTGCGTTACCACTTTCCCCCAAAGCCCCACGGGAGAGTTGTAGTTTCGCTATAGTAGCCTAAGGCTTACTACGCGTTACCTGCGTCTACTCGTTCTGTCTCGTTAGCTGCGTCGGATTGGCGTTGGTTTCCTTGTTAGTAGTCTTGTCCTTGTTTGATTTAGCGACCTCCGCAAAGGAGCGTTGCTTTCCAGCCGTCGGTTGGGAAGAGGAAGTCGATTGGAGAGAGGTCGAGCCGCAAAGAATATTGAAATCGCAAAACAGGCCCTTTTACGCGCCGCACAAGACCTCAACGGAATTCAGGACGATCAAGCAAAACTCCTAGATCTCCTAGAGATCTTCCGCGACTATGCCGAGAAGAGAGAGCTCTCTACCTTCCCCAAAATACTCGGAAAGCAAGCGGCGAACCTTAAGGCGGCGGTGAAAAAGCAAACGACTAGCTAAGCAAAGCAAACGACCTCTACCTAATCGACTTCCTCTTCCTAATCGACGGTTGGAAAGCAACATTACTTTGCGGAGGTCGCTAAATCAAATAAGGACAAGACTACTAATAAGGAAACTAACGCTAATCCGACGCAGCTAACGAGATAGAACGAGTGGACGTAGGTAACGCGTAGTAAGCCTTAGGCTACTATAGCGAAACTACAACTCTCCCGCCTCGTTATAAGGCAGGAAAGGCAGTCTACCGCGAGCGCTCTTATTATAAGAGACGGCTTGAACAAGGTATTCGGTTTTATAAAGTCCCCGGGAGTCCTTTCTACGACGAGATCGCCTAAGGGAAAAGAGTGAAATGGTTTCGCGATGATCTCATACGATCTCGTCGTAGAAAGGACTCCCGGGGACTTTATAAAACCGAATACCTTATTCAAGCCGTCTCTTATAATAAGAGCGCTCGCGGTAGACTGCCTTTCCTGCCTTATAACGAGGCGGGAGAAAGAGTGAAATGGTTTCGCGATGATCTCATGCGATATCGCGATTCGCAGCAGGATCGCCATACACTACGAAGAGATGCTTACTCCAAGAAAAAGACGAAACGTGCGACTGCGAATGCGATCCCACCAGAACCTGATAGTGGAAATGAGATCGTCATGGGCGGTGATGGCAATGGTCTCGACCGTGGTAATGAATCTGATGGAAGAGAAAGTGTTCAATGTGAGATGTGTGGTTTTGGTATGTTGATTGTATCAACTAACATCTGACTAGACGCTTTTCCAACCTATACGCTCTTTGCAACATAATCTTTGCGTAGTCGAGCTCCGGACAATACGCCCGAGGGTGGTGACCAATGTGGCGTTCCCTTTGACTTGACAATACACGTCTCACGCCTGAGCTTTGAGAGTCAACGCGAGAATCCTCGATCTGAAAGGAAGTTCCAGGCTGCACGGGCGAGGTAGGAGCAGCTTTTGCGGCGACTGCATGTGATTATACAAAGGATGAGTACGCTGGGGTGGATGGAAGGCTGATCAACATCGCCCACCATAGATGGACGACACACACGTGGGACGAGACGGCGGGCAAGTCACATCACCAGGAAATCATGTTGATCCTCCAGCTTGCATATATCCAGCAAGGTCATCCGCGCCTCATGATTCTGCCTCTCGGAAGACTTGCCGCGTTGAGAGCGTACATGTCCTCCCTCCACGTGTTCGTCGTGTGACAGACAAGTGCGCCTTCAATCGATGCCGACGGGGGCACCGTGAAACGCGAATGTGGTCCGAATGTAACAAACTCGCAGACTTGACAATTCTTGAGTGGCACTCGGGTGCTTTGAGCACTCTTAACACCGACGAGGTAATACGAATTGACGATGACAGCAAGAATCGTCTCGTTGTATCCCCACGTTGATCCCCGAGCCAAGTAATACGGCTAGACCGAGCAGAGAAATATTTTCGGTGTGTCGAATTGTAAGACTGCCAGCACATAGGCTATGTTGTAAACGTGTGACTGTGTCTGCCGACTCTACCGACATCACTGGTGGCTAGTCGTAGCCGAACCCGCCACATTGATCAGCAGGATGATATAAGAACCTAGTCAAATACGGCCATTATGGTCAACGACTTCGAGCAGAAGACCACTACATTCCCGCTTGATCTGCTTTCGCACAGTTGCCATGTCAGACACGCAAGACTTGGTAACGTCAGATACGCAAGACTACGAGAAGGATATGCCACCACTACGGCGCCACTCTCCCAAACCGCACAGGAGCGTCAATTGGCAATTCAATCCCAACCCGGTCAGTGCTGTCGAGGACGTGAGTATCTCTTGTCAGCCCACATGCTCCGTTCAGACCGTTGTAGAGCTGCTGATCCGACGATCTATATACACCTAGGTGGCCATTCCTCGAGCAGTACTCGAAAAGATCTATCTCAGCCCTCCGACCGACGTCAAAGGGGACTTTCGAAATACATTCGCCAACCCCACGCCCCTAGGCCTCGTCGGGTTCCTCGTCGCTACCATGCCCGTAGCCTTCCAACTCATGGGCTGGCACCATTCGGGCGGCGGAGGAGCTGCCACTGTAGCTCTCTCCTTTTACTTTGGCGGCATTCTCCAGCTCATTGCCAGCGTTATGGAGTGGTTTCTCGGCAACACACTCTCCTTCCTCATCTTCGGAGCCTTTGGCGCCGCATGGCTCGCACTCTCCAGCACTTCCATGTTCAACGCCGAAGGAGCCTACACGGCCCTCGCGCACACGCCCGCCGAAGTCGCCGCAGCTGAAGCAGAGTTCAATTCCAGTTTCGCGTTTGGCTTGATCACTTTTGGACTCTTGACTCTGACTTTTACCTTTTGCGCCCTCCGCACCAATGTCATCTTTGTGTTTTGTTTCTTCCTCGTCACCGTGGCGATTTTCATCTTTGCGGCTTCGTACTGGGCATTGGCGGATGGTCACACCGACGCCGCCATCGAGATGCAGAAAGTGGTGGGAGCCATGTTTTTCGTCTGTTGCATTTGTGGTTGGTACCTGCTCGTGGCAAATTTGTTGGAAGTGCTCGAATTCGGCTTCTCCTTGCCGATTGGCAATTTGAGTGACAAGTTGGGAAGAGTTGGGAAGGGCAAGATGCCGGTTTATCGCGATCGTTCGAAGAGTGTGTGAGCAGAGAGTGCGGATCGATGTTGGGAGTCTTGCTTGGTGGGAGTTGCCAACGTGTTGCCAGGCTCTGATTGACTAGAACAGCAGCGCTTTTGAAGGAGACGGATAGCTTGTTGTTGACAATTCTCGCAGTAGTGGAGTTGTTTGATCATGTTTCTATAGCGAGATCCGTCCAAGAGACATGGTTGTCGACGCTTGCATGGTACCCCTGCCAATCGTAAGTGAACCAATATGTGTGATGGAGAATGGTATGTACACGGCTATGAAAGTCTTTGTTATCTTACATGGGGCGCTGTTCAGCCCTTCTATCAATCTATATGCTTTGCTCTGACCAAATGGGTATTATAAGTCACATTCAACACACATCCCCAACACCCCTTAAACATGTCCTTCACTCATGCTTTGAGAACAACCTCCCTTGGCGGATGTTGTTGCCGCTGCTAGTGTATGTTTGGACTTCTTGGGTGCCCCATTGGGGAGGCCCGCCGGGGTAGCTGGTGCCGGTTTGGATGATCCAGTTCAGCTCTGTGGCGCTCTGGGGAATGCTCGCGTGCGTGTCCTGTCGGTTCCGTGGCTTGATGCAAGATTGCAGAGGCTTCTTTTCTCAACCAGCACGATCGTGTCTACTACCTCCTTTCCTCCTTACCTCCACTCCTTGAGGCTGGGCGGGCTACACTTCTGATATAGACTTTCTGTCTGCAGTATAGACTTTGAGCGAGAAACGCCTACGCGGAGAACACCCTGTCGGACAGAAAGGACATGCGTTCGCTCGAGTGGTGAATTGTCGAATCGGAAAGTCTCAGGGGCAACAGCCGTTTCACACCACGTGCGAGTGGAGTGATTTGCAGCCGGTGGCGGTGGCGGTGAGCACCAACCAACTCTGTAGGAGGTAATTTCTTGAGCGATCATCTTCAAGAACAAGGGCGTCTTGTTGGTATCAAGCCTGGAGACTGTAAGAAGAGAAGAAGAAAGGAGGGAGGGAGTGAGAGAGGGAGAAAGGAGAGAGTGAGAAAGGAGAGAGTGAGAAAGGAGAGGGTGAGAGAAAAATATCCTCAGGAAGTGCACTCATCGATGCATCACACACAGCTATCACTTCCAGTAATGAACTCTCCATCACTGTTCTCACAACCACACTCTCCGTTCTCAGGGTTCTTGATACACCCGGCACCCTCACCCTCCTCCTCACCAGAGAGATCCCAGAAGAAACTCCAATAATCCTCATCAGTGACAAACTTGGTCGGAACCTCGCAAGTGTACGCGGAACAGTTGCCGTAAGGAGCACTGTACACACAATTCCATATTAGCCCACCACTCAAGAAGAAACTTTTCACAAAGAAAAGAAAAAGGGAATAGAAAAAAGACTCACCCATGGTTCTCATCCTTGTCATGATCAGTCACAAACACCGCAAAAGTCTGCGTCTCGTGCGTACGCGTGTTATGCGAACATTCGGCTGCCTGGATGTCTTGGGAAAGTTTGGTTGCGGTGCTAAAAAAGATAAAACATCAGATCAGTCCATCCACTATGCCGTCTGACTGCAAAAGAAAGCAAAAAGAAGAAAAAAGAAAAGAAAAGGACGTTTTCATAGTGATGGGAGAG
>JH792533.1:24147-35604 GCA_000291705.1 Sphaerulina populicola P02.02b
GAGAGAGAGAGAGAGAGAGACATACCAGCTAATATTCACGGGCTTCATGCCCTTCGAGTTGGTGGTTGCGGGATCCAGAGTGCGCTTGTGCAGAGAACGCTGGTGCAGAGAACGCTGGTGCAGAGAACGCTGGTGCAGAGAACGCTGGTGCAGAGAACGCTGGTGCAGAGAACGATGTGTGGCCATGAGGGGAGGGAGGACTGTAGCCAGCGCCCACGCCAGCGTGAGCGCGAGACCGGTGATGTAGGTAATCTGCATAGTCTCTTGTAGTTGAGTAGTAGTAAGATCCAAGTAGTGAGTAAAGTGAAATGAGCGAAGTGAAATGAAATGAGTGAAGTGAAGTGAATGTATCTAGAGCCTCTCTCTTCCTCTCTCTCTCTCTTTATAGACAACTCGACCTACCTATCGACTGACTGTCCCGTCTAGTATATAGGAAGGAGGAGGTGTTGGTGTTTTATCGCTTGTAGAGTTGTAGGTAAAGTTTCAAAGGTTTCGGATAATAGAATACATATTTAGCCGCTGTGGAGAGGGCAGGCATCCTATCGAAATGCGAATGCATTCGGGCACTAATATCGCAGGTAGTTTGAGATATAGTGGATTGGTGATACAGAGTACGTAGTATTGATGTCGTTATTCATTCCTATTTCTTTGATATATGTATATAGCAGCCACAGGCAACGTTCATTATGAAAGTCTCTCTCTGTCAGTCAGTCAATCAGTCAATTAATCAATCAGTCAGTCAGTCAGTCAGTATCCAGCCCTCTCAATTCGCTTATCTATATGTAAATATATATATATGTGTGTGTGTGTATGTATATAGATGTGCCCTCCCTTCTCCTTCTAGGAGGTAGCCCTTCTCAAACTTTAGCCTCGTATTTTTTCAATCTATTCGAAAATGCACTATGGTTTCAACTATGTAGGGAGCAAGCACCTCCACCCCAGCACACGCACACCCCCCAAACCTGCACGACACGACACGACACGACAACCGATAGGGTAGCACATACAATCTCTTGTCGAGAATAAGCTACTTTTGAGATGATGAAAGGCTTGTATGTAGGTAGTACCGAGTCGTTTAATCGGCGCGGGCAATATTGCTTGATGTTCAATGCTTGTAAGTGCTCAAGTAAGGTACCTCCTAAGACGATAGGTATACCAAGCTCTCTCAAGCACTTTCGTCGCGCCGTGGCACAAGCTTTATTATGATGGTTATTACTTACTTCTCGTCTTGTGAGAGATAGATCAACATACAAACAAACAAACAAAAAGTTTTTTGAGAGCCATGCATACCTCTGACCTGGAGCTGTCGACGCTGTCGTCCGAGAGAACAAAGAAAGAAAAAAAAAGAGGTCAAAGATAGGAGAAGGGGGGCCCCGTATTTCCCGGCAGAGTCCAGACCTTTCCGATCACGAGTTCCCACTGGGTCTCAATGTACACTACCAGCACCACTACTCGGGGGCAAATCCTCCTCTCGCGTTCCCCAATTACTTTCCTCGTCCCCGAGCATCAACTCGAGCGTGCCCCCATTCAGGAAAAACTCGTGGCCAATCCAGCTCTTCGTATACTCGATTCCATCCAGCTTCGCACTTTGTACAAAGATCTTCTCGTACCCAGGATCGAAATGCAGATTCTTGATCGTCGCGACTTTCCCCGTGACCGGTGAAACATAACTGACCCTCTCAAAATACGGCGGTGTAATCAGATACACATTCTGCCCTGCCACGGGAAACAGTCCCGACATGGCGAAGGCGATGAAAGATCCTTGTGCTCCACTGTCGTCATTTCCAGGTAAACCATTCCACGAGTCGTTGAAAGAACTCGGGATATATGTATGAAGTCTCTTGGCGGACAGTCCCGGTCGTCCTGCATAGTGGTATTGGAAGCAGGTCAATTCGCTTGGTTCGTTGCCGATATCGAGAAGTCCCGTTTCGTGTAAAAAGTCCAAACGGCGGACGAATTCATCAGGACCTCCTAATAGCCGAATGAGAGAGGCTTGATCTTGGGGCACGAAGAAGACGTATTCCCAGATGGCAGATTCAAAGGTTTCGCGAGGGTTACTAGAATAGCTGCAGAATTTAGAGTCGAGAGGGGAACATTCCATGGGGTCTTGGAAACGCCAGGTACCATTGGCGAATCGGGGTTGAAAAAAGCCAGTAAAGGACGTGTTGGTGCCGTTGGGCCAGAAGGAGGGTTGGTCTGATTTGAACAGATTTTGCCAATTTGCGCTTCGGTCGAGGTATTTGGCGTAGTCGCTATCATACCTGAGTCCAAGAGCCAGTTGTGCAATGGCAAAGTCATTGTACGCATACTCTAGCGTTCTACTTACGCTATGAAATGCTGGACCGAAGCCGAGGTAGTCGTAGTCTTGGAAGGGGATGTAGCTGAAGGTGATGTCAGACGCATGTAGCTGAGGTATGCAGAGCCTTTATTCCACAAACCCGTATCGTTTCCAACTAGTGAGACCGCCACGCCCATTGACTCCCCAGTCAAAAGGTTCGTTCTCTGCGTCATTGACAATGGCTTGATACGCAAGATCCCAATCGATGCCAGAGAGATTTTTCACGTAGGCGTCCCCGATGACCACGTCTGCATTGCTACCGCCTTGTGAGAAGCCCTTGGAAAGCTGCATTCGACAATCGGGTAGCCAGCCTAAATGGGTATATGTATCGAGTAAGCTTCGAACGAGATCTGATAGAACATCAGGTTGATAGACGGTGAGAAATGGAAAAGCGGTGCGAAACGAGTCCCATATGCTAGAAAGCAACATCAGTTCAGGCATCATGAGCACGGGGCCGACTCATACCAATAGAAGCTGTCGAAATAAGGCTCCACGCTCTGCCAGAGTGGGTTCTCCCCCGTGTAGTTCTGAGGCGAGATCATCGTTCGATAAATGCCCGTGAAGAATGTCTTTTGCAGAGAATCGGGAGCACCGCCCGGCTCTATTTCGACGCCACTCATCTTGTGCTTCCAGATCGCTTTCGCAGCACTCCGCACACGATCAAAGTCGAAGTCTGGAATCTCCGCCTCGGCATTGCGGCACGCTTGCTGTGTACTGACAAAGCTCACACCCACTCGAGCCTTCATCGTACCATTACCAGGCTTCTGGAAGCGGACAAAAGCGCCGGCTTGGAGGTAGAATAGGCTGTAGCCCCGATTGACGAACAAGTCCTTCTGCTCTGTTCCCGCTCGGCCGTTAACCCAGATGCCAGTGCTTTCGACGTTGGCGCCCTGAAAGTCCACGCAGAAATAGGACTGGTATGAACCAACGCCAAAGCTGGGCAAGAAAGTGCCATTGCCCATGATGCGACCGGTATCAGCATCCACACTTACAGAAGCATTCTGGCGACTATCCTGCAAATCTGTGAGGTCCAGTAGGACGAGTGGACCAAGCTTTTCTGTCTCTGCCCAGAAGTGATATAGTGCTGCGTGCTCGGTCGTCGTCATCTCCATGAACATGTCATTTGCGAGTTTCAGCGAGAAATAGCCTGGCTCAGCCTTCACACTCCCATTGATAATATCTACAGCACGATCGAGTTTGGGGCCAAATCTGCAAGGGATTCCCGCTCCAGTATCGCAGTACTGTATTGACAATGGAAAGTTGCCCATACTCGGCTGCCCACCAGTTCCAGAATCATGGAGTGCCGAGAAGCCGGTCACATTGCTGCCATCGTAGCTGAAGCCAGCGGTATTCTGACCAGAGACATCGGCCACTGCTTTTGCCATTCCAAAGGGCAGAGTTGCTCCGGCGAACACGTTGCCACCATTGTATGAGCCAATCAAGGGGTCGACGAGCATGTCATTTTGGTTGCCGATGGCGTCTTGAGAGATGGCTGTTGTCAGTAGCGTGGCGGCTGCCAGGAGAGGCGCCGTCGACCTCATGTCGACAATATGTAGGTTAGTTAGGTGGTGGTGGTGAGTGTGTAAGAGGATGAAGAAATAGAAGCCCCGTATTGCCTACCTCCTACCTTGCTTGGCTACATATAGCTTGGCAGGTCACATTGGATGTGTACAGTCCCCGTTTCCTGCAGTGCCAGTGTTACCAGCTACACATGCTATCCTCGCCCTCCGCCTCGTGATCTACCACCGATGCCGCCGATCTTGTCCAGATCCTCGGCCCTGTGACGACGGATCACATGCTCTGCGAGGTCGTGGCAGCATGGACGGGACGGGACGGGAGAGTTGTGAGTGAGGTTGACAGAGGCAAAGGTGGAAGAAGAGGTAGAAGAAGAAGAAGTGGGTCTATACAGAAACAGGGGAGGCTTCTTGGCGATCACGCCGCAACAACAACAACAACAACAACATCAACATCAACATCAACATCAACATCAACATGCCGCCACAGAGCAGAGGCACGCCGCCGAAGCCTCTCTCGAAACCTCTGCCCGTGCCATCCGGCTTCCAGAGCAAGTCCACCCCCAACCTCCCAACGCTGAAGTCGCTGGATACTCGTCGCAGCAACAACCACCACGACACCCACGCGACCGCTACCTCGTCCGACATTTCCGGCGACAACATCACATCGCCTTCAGAGGCCGCCTCCATCGAAGACTTTGCCCTCGACTCCGCCCTCCCCCCGGGCTCCACCGACGACGACGATGGCCAAGCAGACTCTGCAGAAGGCGAAGATGGCCACGTCCCAAACCTCCCGACGCGTCCCATCTACCACCATCACTCCCGCAGCCATACCTATCTCGGCCCTTCTGCTTTTGCGCCCCCCTTCTATGGACGACCACCCACCCCGCTCCCCCCTTCTCCCTCCTTAACCTCCCTTCTCCGCCCCAATTTCAGCACCCACAATAGCAGACCCACCACACCCGACCCTTCTAGCGACGAAGGCGGAACCACGCATCACCACACACGCGTGGGAGGGGGAGGAGGAGGAGGAGGAGATGCAATCGGCATCCAAACTCCCAACTCTGCCGCAGCCTCCACTCTCGCGAGCACAGATTTCCGCTCTCACAAACAACCCATCCCCCGCGCGAGCCCCAAAGTCCCCACGTACGAATACTACGGCTTCACCCTCTATCTCACCAGTAGTCTGGCCTTTATCGTCTACTTACTCTGGTCATTCCTCCCTTCTCCCTTCCTCCATCAGCTGGGCATCTACTACTATCCCAATCGCTGGTGGGCGCTCGCGATACCGGCATGGATGGTGATGTTGGTGCTGTACATCTATGTTGCGCTGGCGGCCTATAACGTGGGCTATTTGACCATACCGCTCCACAGAGTAGAATGTTTGGTGGACGAGGCGGCGAATGTGGCCGTTGTGGATGAAGGGGGCAAGGTGATTCGGAATAATGAGAGGGCGAGCTGGAGAGGCGTTGAACAGGGGAATGGAAGTGCTGGGAAGAAGGGGCAAGGAGGAGGAGGAGGGGCTGGAAAGGTCAAGAGTCGACAGTCGAGTACAGGTAAAGCTCAGCTCCAGCTACAATCGAAAAGTCACCCGCCTCCCGAATTGGATTGGAGGACGTTGTGGACTGAAGGGACGGATGCCGTGATGGACATACCCATTGGAGGGGTGTGCGAGATCCTTTATGGTAAATATGATGATGACGATCACGACGACGACGACAATGATGATGATGATGATGATGATGACGGTCATGAGGATTACGAGTGACGAGTGCATTGAAGGAAGCAAGCAAACAACTTGAAAGTCTTCATATGGTGAAGCAAGTCCCAATCGACACATGTCTAAACATACCTACCTTACCTTTAGGAGGTACCAAAGCACAAGCTTCAGCGCTGGACTCTTTTCTTCATCTTTCCTCCGGCATCTCTTTCTTTCCAGACGGGACAGACACGTCAAAGTGTAAACACATCCATGTCAGATTCTCGTTTTCAACTCAAGTAAGTAGGTACCTCGGGTAGGTACATGTAGGTAAGGTACATGTATCTATCCAGCATGACCCTCATCATAAGCCCTCTCCCCGGGTGCTCGAACCTTCTTCAACGCTCTCTTATTCGCCTTGCCATGCTTCTTACTCAACCTCAAATCAGCCGGATCAATATTATTCTCCAGCGCCGTCATTTGCTTCAATTTCCTTCCACTCATTTCTTTGCCCTGTTCCGAATACTTGTAATGGAACGGTCGCACCACATTCCCGCCCCCCTGGCCCGCTTTGAAAAATTCCTTTTCGAGCGCTGCGCCCTTCTTTCCCATGGTTGTGGCTTGTGGTAGTGATAGGTCCATCTCGCCGTCGTCCAGGAGTGTCATGTCCTCAGTTCCTGCGATGGATGTGATGTCGTGCGCTGCGAGACGGGCTCGGCGCTTTTCGGGAAGATGCGCCAAATCGTACAATTCCCGATTGAAGTGCTTGGGGTCAATGGGTGGCTCGGGGGGTGGATGACAGAAGAGCAATTTGCCCTTGACGTAGTCTTTGAGCACTGTTCGAGCAGCACGAGCTTCGTCGGGTTGGCCGAGACCTTGCGTCCAGAAACCTCGGGCGCGCGCGAAAGATCGAAGCACTTCTTCTCCGGTGGGCACACCGGTACCTCCTTCTTCGAGGGGCCGAGTGACAATCTTCATGCCGTAGAGGGCTTCGAGGTAGTGCTGTGGGATACGCTGGGCGACGAGGGCCCCTGGGCCAGTGTATTCTCGTAATTGGTCGATGGGAAGCACACCTGCGAGGACCAGCTCGGCTTTTGTGGTGGCGAAGTTGGGGAAGACCAAACCAGGACAATCGCAAAGAATGACCTTGTCGGACAGGTGGAGAGTTTGGAAGTGCTTGGTCTTTCCGGGTGTGGCAGAAACAGATACCTTCTTCGCGCCGAGTAAGGCGTTGATCGTCGACGATTTTCCGACGTTGGGGTATCCTACAAGACCGATTGCGGTCTTTCGCGCCTGTGCGTCTTTACCGGTGGGAGATGCGGGGGAGTGCTGCAGGAAGAGCGCCTCGAGGTCGTCTGTGGTCAAGATGCGTGTCTGCTCCTCGAGTGACAATTGCTCCTGCGGTGGCTCCGAGATTGAATCTGCTTCATCTCCGCTCTCCTCGTCCTCGTCGGACCACTCTTCATCTTCATCCTGCTGGTCCTGAACTTTCATCTTCTGGGCCTGCTTCGAGAGATTCTTCACGTCTGCTTCAGGGTCAATCTCTTCTTCGACGTCGTCCTCATCCAGCTCATCTGAGTCTTCCTCAGACCCAGACTCTTCCCCACCTGACCCATCTCTCGCCTCGTTCATCTCCTTTGCTAACTCAGCAGAGAAGAAACGGAACGCGATACCGCGCTCGTGAAAGTACTTGGCCCAGGCCGCTCTCTGCGTCGGCGTCATCATATCAGCTTTGTTGATGAGGAGCAGATTCCTCTTCTTTCCACCATCCAGCTCCTTGACGTAGCGCTCCAAATCGGCACAGCGGTACAGCAGAGGATTCCTAGCATCCACAATCTGCACCACCAAGTCCGATCGCTCCACCACACGCCACAACTGTCTCCAAACCTCCAAGTTGCGCTCAAAGGGTGTCATCAGCAAGTCGTCCACCTCTTGAACTTCGGCAAGGCCTCTCCTCCACTCTAGCAGGCTCTCTCGCTCTCTCGTGTCCAGCTGCATCGGTGTGGTATCCTTGTCCCACTTGGGTCTCCTTGGTACCGTCAGACGCTCTCTCTTCGCATTCTGCTTCCTCACTACGCCTCTTTCCTCCGCCTGACTCAACAAGTACGGATTCTTCTGGTCGGTGTGTATGATTTTCACATTATTCATCTTCTCCGCCGTGAAGTCTGTGCCGGCCAATTCAGCAGTGCTGAGGAACTCATCGAGCGCGCCCTGCTCGGTAACGGAGCGCATCTTGACCCATTCGGCCTCTTTCCGCGAGTTGGTGACATATTCGACGCCGTTCTGGTCCTTGCGCACAATGCTGCCGTCGGTCTTCTGCTTGGCGCTGCCTTTGTGCATGTTGGTGTTTTTATTCTTGCCGAAGCGATCATTCATGAGGCTGTTGCCCAGCCCGACGGCATTCTTGCTCTTTGCCAGTACCATGTTGGGCGGCTGTGAGTAGGTAGCTGTATGTGTGGGATGTGTGCAGTGTTTGGGAGAGGATTGGGAGTGACAGAGACGAGGTGAATCTTCAGACTTCTTCCACATGCCCGCCGCTAAAATTGCGTCACAAGCGTCCAAGGGTCTTTTTCTTTCCACCCCACTATTTGATTTAGAATTTGATGGGGTCTGCCTAAATGACTATTCTGCACTGACAACTTTTTTTCTTGTCGAAATAGCTGCACACAACAACTACAGTACCTCCTACATGTACCTTACAGACCTACCCATCATCTCCAGCGAGGGTACGAGAAAAGAGTAAAACAACATGCCGCGCCAACGCCCCTTCTCCAAGAAGACGGCGACAACCTTCAACCTCGTCCATCGCGCGCAGAACGACCCGCTCATCCACGACGAAAATGCACCGTCGATGGTGCTGGCCGAAAAGGCTCAACCACGACGTCCGACGCAGGACGACTACGCCTACTCCGCTGCTGGCTCCGTCTACTCGGGAGCTTCCTATACATCCTACCGGTCGCAAAAGACGAAACAGCGAGGCGATCTGGAAGGCGAATTTGGACAGAATGTGAGGAAGAATGAGGGCGAGGCAGCACAGCACGGTGTCTTTTACGATGATACGTCGTACGACTACATGCAGCACATGCGAGACCTGGGCGGCATGGGAAGTCAGTGGGTGGAGGCCAAGCAGGCCGATGACAAGAAGAAGGGTAAGCAGAAACTCGAGGACATGCTCGCGGATAGTCTCCATTTGGATGACGACGGCGCGAGCATGACAAGCAGTACAACGAGCAGTGTAGCCCGAAGTCTGTTTCCCGAGGAGATTTTGCCGAGCGAGTTCGTGAAGAAGAGGTCGTATCAAGATCAGCAGGATGTGCCAGATGAAATTGCCGGCTTTCAACCAGATATGGATCCCCGACTGAGAGAAGTGTTGGAGGCCTTGGACGACGAGGAGTATGTGGACGATGACGAGGACATCTTTGGAGAGCTGACACAGGACGGATACGAGTTGGGCAGAGACGAGTGGGAAGAGGGAGCCGAAGGACGATTTTTCGACGACGAAGAGGATGAAGGCTGGCAAAGCGACGACACGATCAAAGCGCCTGCAAGCCCCCGACCAATGCCCCGAGAAGTTCAAATGCCCGACGGAGCGCAACTCGAGCGCGCTGAGGATGTTCTGCCACCCGAAGATCCCCTTGCCGAACCCACAGCAGATCCCGCAGCAGGCGCATGGGATTTCATGAAAGAGCACAAGGCATCCTCTGCGTCCAAACCCCAAGCAGCAGCAGCTCCTTCCTTCCATGATGCCTCCCTGATATCCTCTCTTGCGAGTGGTCGACGAAAGAAGCGCAAAGGAGCCAAGACATCTACGACCAACTACTCCATGTCCTCGTCTGCTCTCGTGCGGAAAGATGCACTACGAACCCTCGACGAGCGCTTCGACAAAATGGAAGAACAATACAGCCTGGAAGAGTTTCCCGAAGAGGAGGAAGACGAGTACAACGCAGACGTACAGTCCCTGGCATCTGGCATGACTGGCATGTCCACCGCATCTCGCGTCAGTAAAGCGTACAGCCACATGTCCGGCATGAGTGGCACGAGCAACATGAGCAAAATGTCGAGTTATTCGAGAGCGAATGACGCGGAAGCCCCGAAGCTTGTGAGGAGTGATTTGGATGGTATGATGGATGAGTTTTTGAGTTCGCATAACAAGGCTGGCAAGTATGGTCAGAGGGTGAGGAGAGGAGCTCCAAAGACTGGTATGGAGCAGTTGGATGAGATTCGGCAAGGTTTGGGTGCTGCGAGGTTCGGGAGTAAGACGAAATCGAAGAAGAATCATCAGCAGGTTCCGGTAAAGATAGGGTAGAGCCAGCCCCCTTTTCCTCCGTCCTCTCGAGCAAGCGAGGTGTTGTTGGCGGGTTCTTTTTGACTTTTTTGTTCATATACCCAGTGAGAATCATACCTTACCTGACCTCCCAAGGTACACAGCAGCTCACCATAACGAAATACAGGCGTTTGTACATCCGCATGAGTATCATTTGTGGTCATGACAGCAGATCAATACCTCCTACGACTTCAAGTCGTCCAGCAACTTCTCCGTCAAGGCCAGAATCTTTTCTTCCTGCAACCGCTTCCCCGTCAATTGCAAACTAATCGGCAACCCATGCGAGACGTCCGCATCATACTCGCTCTGCGTCTGCGCGTCGACCTGTCCGTACGCTTCTCCCGCCACACTCCTGTCCACCACATCCTTCTCCTTGTCGACATAAATGCCCGTCGGAAACGACACCGCGGTATAATCCAAGATATTGAAGACGCCCGTGTAGCCCACATGTCTGAATTCGCCATTCTTCGGACTCGCATAAGGAGTCGTCGGCCCCAAAATCGCATCCAGACCGTCCACGGCAGCCCAGCGATCCAGATATCGCTTGCACAGCGCCGTACGCTGGAGTTGCCACTGCCACATGTCATATCCGGTCGCGACGTGCGCGTCTTCATACGCCTTCATTTCCGCTCTCCACGGCTCAGCCACGGGATCGAGAATTTTCTGGCACGAAATTCCTCCGTCTGCGAGGAAGAATTTCCCGAGGAGATCAATCGCTTCGGCATGGTCTGCCGCTGTCCAGTCTATCATCTCGTACCCTTTTGCCTGCAATTGGGCCACGACTTCGCGCAAAGCTCGCGTCACGGGTGGTGTCGGCTTCACGATGCCATTATCCCACAAGACGGCAATTTTCGGCTTCTTTTTCTTTTGCATTTCCTTTTCCATTTCTCCCTCCCTCCACGGAATCTCCAAACACTTTGGATCGCGATTCCACGGTTCCGTACCAATGACGGATTGCGCATACAATCTCAAATCGGCAATACTCCTCGCCATGGGACCATGAACAGACGCGACAGCCTCCTGGCCAGCCAAAGCAGAGCGGGCATCAAAATGCGGAAAGCGACCAAAACTCGGTTTAAGGGTAAAAATGCCCGTACACGCGGCCGGAATGCGAAGACTTCCTCCAATGTCAGTTCCGATGCCCAAGGGAGAGCCGCGGAAGGCGACGAGAGCGGATTCTCCACCGGAAGAACCGCCGGAGGTGGTGAGGCGGTTGTTCGGGTTGAGGGTGCGGGAGTAGCAGTTGTTGACAGTTTCAGCAATCATCATGGCGGTGGGCACGTTAGTTTTGACGTAGGGGATGGCGCCGAGGGAGATCAACGTGCGGACAATGGTGCTGTCGTGGGGCATGGGATCGCTGGCCCAGTGGCAGAAACCGACGGAGGAAGGGTAGCCCGTGATGTTGAAATTGTCTTTGAGGGAGATGGGGAGGCCGTGCAGAGGGCCGATGGGTTTGCCGGTGCGTTGGAATTGGACGTCGAGTTCTTGCGCGCGTGTGATGGCGTCGGAGAAGATGATGACGGTGAGACAGTTGGTCTAGCAAGAGAGAGAGAGAGAGAGAGAGAGAGAGATGTAAGAAGGT